>JABFPN010002546.1:0-21747 GCA_022817305.1 Leptoteleia sp. ZL-2020 | reverse complement strand
ATTTCACCGATTACAGTAAAGTGCCAGTACTGGGATATCACAGATTCACGACTGTTGTTTGCCAGTACTGGAACAGCCTTGCGCCATTTATCACTATTGTATAAGCACCGAAATTTCCACCTGGGTAATTAGACTTCCAATACACTTGACTAAACTAGATTAGTACTTTGTACAATTAGACAAGTATATCCGGCGTTTACTAGAAAGTCTTATATAAAATGTATTTTATAAATGTATATTATATTACTGCATCATAAATGGAATGCTATAAATGCACATTTACCCCTCCAGTTTTTATAAAATATAATAGCAATTACTAATAAATTTCTCTCCGTTTACCGGTTATTAATGTTCATCGTTTCGACGTTCGAATATCATAAAATATATGCAAGGAAAACATTTTGTCATTAACAATGCATACAGTTAAATACAGCAATTCGTACGTACTGTTGAATGATGTGTGACCACTCAAATCATTCCTTTATTTGCAATGCAAATAAACTTTACACACAGCCGAGCTTGTGAGGGCCCAGGATAGGTACTTTTGTGCGAGGTTGTCGGCAAGTCGATATTCCTCAACGTTACAAAGGAATGTTACAGTCGACGATGACTTTTCATTCTGTTGGACTATGGGTAGTTTATACGTAACAACTTATTATTTAACTTATCTTCGCAAACCTTGTGTTATCCTGTGATGTAGGGTTCAATGGAATCCTTTGATTTTTTTTACATCGTTTTATCGATCGGACAAACATTTGGATTAAATGTAATTTTCGAGTACAATTGTTGATATCGATTTGCACATACGAATCGGAAAGAAAATATCGCAATGTTTAATTAGATGCAAAAGTAAATCAGTGGTACTCAAAAAGATTTTAGATTCTTTTAAGAATCTGGAAATGTTATTATTAGCAATGTTCTTAATATAATTTTGTAATGTTGATAGACCTGTTCTTTGGTTATTGAAATAATATATGACCATATATATATGTATCATTTTATACTAAACAATTATTACGATTCAAAAAAATGTTAATTGTTGTAACTTTTCTATCGTTTTATATAAAATATTTGTTAGATTATTAGTTTTAGATTTTTTATATTGAAATTTTCTTCGAACGTATCCACTTTATGGTATATTTAAATAATTATAGATTCTCAGGTCTGGATAAATAATTTGCTCAGATTTAGAGTGAGCTGGTAAAACTGCTTTCTATGTGTTTATATTGTGTGCAGTTTCAATATAAATACTTGTATGAAACTAATTTTATAGTTCATCTGATGAAGTAGAATTGAACTGATAAAAAATATATATATATATAGACCCCTGCTTTGATCCGTTTTCAGGTTTGGATACATCTGTTCAGTTCCTCTTGGGCGTGCACAGCCATAAAACATTTTAATGAACAGTATTTTTTTTACACCATTCCATAACTATAAATTCCTTCGCTTACAGAAAAAGCATGTTATTAAACATTTATGATATTTAGATTTATAGAGAATGATGTTATCATATCTACTTTTGTACGTATATTATTAATACCTTATATTATAGAATAAAATAAAGATGACTTTATTTTATTTTTCATAATTTCTTGTACGGTGTGTTACTTTTATGTCTATATATATTTTTTTAATAAATCACATTTTATATTGAACACAATTAAGGTAACGGTGCCGTTATAATTCTTATAATAGTTACTTACAATACTATTCTGAACAAATAATACGAGAATTGATTAAAAATTTAGAATAATACTTTAAATATTAAAGATGCTTCATCATATTTTGCTCAAATCAACATATTTTGTTCAACATATTTATTCTGACAATTAATTATTATTTTATTTGTAAACTTATAATTATCAAGTTTTGAAAAGCAAAAGTTTAAAGTAATTAGTTACTTATTCACGTATGATACTAAACAATCTAAAAAATAAGTAATTTTATAAGACACCGTTACACTTTGTAGCATAAATTCTTGAACGATTCTTTTACACTATATAATATCATAAATAATAGTAAATAAATGATAGAAAATAAAGGTTTGGAATACCAAACATTAAATCTTTGTGTAATTTCAATAGCGAAGAAGTTTTTTAAATTTTAACGAATAAAACCAATGAAACTCAACAACAAGAAAAATCAATAGGATATTAACTTCTATCACATTCTAATTTCTAAAACTGTATTATTTCAATTTCATTTAATTTCTCAATTACTTGCTACCTTCTAAATGTATACTTTATAAACTTGTCGTTTCTAAATCAAGTTCAATCTGAAAATCAATTTCTTTCCTTTTTTTTTTAATTGGAGGAACATCCTTTATACTTAATTTTTCTTGCATCTATGTAAAAATAAATTTTAGGACCGTTAAAAGCACAAAAACAATAATGATTTTAAATAAAATACACATTTTGTATAGAATTAATAATGAGCGATGTAACAACTCGTATAATCAATGTACTTTGTCAGTTTACCCACACATCAGGTTCACTCTGGCTGATTGTGACACTATATATTTATAATCATAGTTTAAGCTTTTTAATAAACTTGTTAACTTACTTCACGTGCGGCAAACGGTCGAATATTTTTCCAACACATACATCCGTAGTGACCGTAGAAGTTTTTCTTGGTGTTTATTAATATACCATCACGTTAATTTAAAATTATTTGATGAGTATGAAATTACCTTAATCTTTTAATATATCGTCAAGTAATACGTATCTGTTCTTTGCTTATTCCGAGACTTTTTCTCGTGGTAGTCGATTCGTTCATGTGACAACGACTTAATCAAAAATATTTCCAAGTGGTTGCAAGTGGATCAGTGTAATTTAAATTCTTGATTACGTCCTGCAGAAGGTACTCGTCATTCGGCACATATCTGAAACAAAAATCAGGCCAATCGATATTATTTAATGTTTAACAACAAGTTCAATATTAAGATATAATAAACTTTAAATTAAAATATAAAAAAACAAAAACAAAATATTTCTTTCCTCGTTTAAACCGCGTCATTAATTGTAAATTTATTTTGTCTCTAAATGTAACGCACCTGTGATGATATGACATGTGTTTTTCATTAATTTTTGACTCGATTTTATGAAAATATAGGGTGATTTTCGAAATTCATGACCCCATTTAACATCCCTAGCACGTTACTGAAATATGACAACGTTGGCTAGGATGTTGCCATTAGGGCGAGTATTTAATAATTATTACTGGAATGTCGTTATATAAATGTTTAATAGTCGTAAAATTTTGTGAAGTGCACCAACTCATTTGCAATGTACGTAAATGATAATACCTTCACCTCAATTTCGGTTCTCAACTTTTTATAAGAAAACAGTTACTTTGTTTTTGTTTGCTGCCCCGAATCGGCACTCAGCAGCTTAATGTCTTACATTTGCATGCAAATTAAAGGATTACATTTACACATTAAACTTGCACTTAATATTTATTTGTCAAATATTACTTCTGCGGCATATTTTCAAACAAAATTTTTTGGCTTATTATCATCTCCGCAATTCGTTAATGTATTACTTAATCTATTGCACTTAAAATTAATTATTCTTATATTAAGGGGAGTATAAGTACTTATATTTAAATACTAATTGTTATTACAAGTACTACACGGAGAGAAAACATGTAATAAAAAATAACAACACTGTTAGTAATCTAGTCATATATTTGATAAAATTGAAAAAAATAATATCTTAAATCAATATAGAGTATTAGCAGTTTCACACCAGCTTTTAAAGAATATTTGTTAACAAACTGACACTATTTATTAACTTAAAATTACGTAATTTTTCAATTTTATCAAATATATGACTAACAATGTTAATAATTTTTATTAACAAACAATAGATAGAAAGGTCAGCCAATGATGACCATATAATTTAAATGATGTATAATACAATTTAAATGGTAAAAGATGCCACTTCAATCATTCTTTTTCCCTTCAGTTTTGTCAATGAAATAGAAAAGATTTCACTTCAGAGAAAGGTGCAACTTTGCACGTACCAAGTGTAATGAATTTTTTATAAGAGTTACCGAACAAGTGAATAGTGTACACGTACCGGAATAATATTCCTACAATAATGGCAAGCTATTTGGTATTATAACAAGGAGTGTTTAGAATTAATAGTTCAATTACGCGACTTGTGATGTTTAGTCAACACATAATGATGGCGAATAACGTGTTCGTATTGAAATCAGATGATTTGATTACTAGATTGTAGAATGTGTACCTATTTGAATTGAATACTAATGAAAGGCAGGTAAACGTGGCCTTCGAAATTATTATACAAATGTCATCCTCTTGAATTCATTCATTCATTCATTCATTTATTAAAACAGTAGTTATTTAAGAAACATATCCGATTGTAGTATATTAAATTAAAGAACACCCCTTAGATAGTAATAAGATTTGTACAACATTTTTGTTTACATAGATTGATATTTTAACCTATAATTTAATTGAAAATTGAAGGTAAACATTAAGTTAAATAAAACGTATTTTATATTTAATTAAAACTTATAAGCCTTAGAAAAAATAAAGGAAAGAAAGAAAAAATATACGAGCAACTGTGTTCATTTAAAATACAAGCCATTTGTTTTTATAACTTAGAAGCGTTTCTCTCTAATTAAATATTTATCCTGTTAAAGTTATTTTTAAATAAAATGGCTTATTTGAGATTTATAGCATAAACATTTATGTATTCTAAAATATTTGTTATTTTAAACATTATAACATTTGTAATATTATATTTATTAATTAAATTTAATTAATTAAAAATATTAATTAAATTTAACAAATTGTAAGCGTAACGTAAAAACCATGTTTTATTTTGAAGTGAAATTTGATATCTTGCTTCTGATTTTATTTTACAAAAGAAAAATTGCAGTTTCGTTGGTATATACGCGCAAATATCATGACAAATGTTTTGTAAGAGTCTGGTAAAGGTTTACCTCAAATGTTTGCTTTTGTAAGAATTTTGTATACCGTGTAAGTTACATTCTATTGCATAAAATTTGCTAAATTCATTTCAAATTTTAATATAAGCTCGATAATTAATTATACTGAATTTCATATATTTAATTATATATTAATTTCCAATTCTCCAAATATCTATGAAAACAGTTTAATGATAATACACTTTTATTAAATAAATATTAATTTAAATTTTCTCTCTCGTTGTTGCATGTTATCGTGTTTTTAGAATACCAAGTAATAAAATTGTCGATAATTACAAATTGTTTTATTTGTAAAATATGTTGTTTATTTTCATTTCCTTAACATTTTAATTGTGTATGAATAATTTAATCATTCATAATTATTAAAATTTAACACATAAAATTACTATCCTTTTTTTGTTCGAAAACCCCAAACTTTGTATTTTTTAGCTGAAAACCTGCATCGTGCTTGGGTGCTCAATGTCTCATAACAAATGGAGGACTTTATAATTTTCTAGGTCGATTATCACTCATTAACGACGCAACGAATAACATTTCAAAATTAGTGTTAAGCGGTGCGTTAAACGATGCGATTTACACAAAAAGAAAATGCCTGATTTATATGTGAAATCAGTGATAATAATGTCACACTTTGCATTGTTGGAAAATGAACTGAACATTATACAAATAAATTTCTGAACGGTACAACGTACGTTGTAATTTTTTAAACTCCTAGAAGCACTGTTTAGAAATTTATTTGTATAATATTAATTTTTTTTTAACAAAATATAATGCCAAACTAGTAAACTCTATATTAAAAATTAATATTTTTTTCTCTCAGTGTACAGATGAATTTATTAGAACAGTTTTTCTACGTTATATTTCTCACAATTGATTCAACACGGTCACAATTTTAATACTTTTTGCGCATGCAATTTTTATTTCAACTTCTCCTTTTTGGAATGATGGTTTACGGAGAACATTATTCATTTCGTCCGCGATCAAGGAACATGCATAGTTCGTTTTATCCAGATGACATACAATCCTGATCTCATTCATAAAGTAGGAGCTACGAAAGCACGCAAAGTGCATAGCGACTAAATGCGTATTTAAATCGATATAAACAGGTTTGAGAAAACCACCAGGAAATTATGAAATTTAATCATTTAATTAAAGCATAACTTTTTTGATAATATAAATAGCCCGGAGGGAGTTTCGGTTTCTTACTTATTTGCAGTTAATTTTCAATTTAACTTTATTCAATTTTTCTTCATTTCTCAGAATAATTATAAAATGCACGAGAAAAAGCAAGGGAAAAAGTTCAACTGGAAATTAATTTTAATAAAATATAAATTAAAGGAGAAACAGATTTATATTCCTTCCTAGTTGTATGATACAATTCAAGAGTAAATTATACCATAAATTGTAAATTCAGCAATGCTTTGGTTTGTAACAATAAAGGTGTGTTGGTTAACCTAAGAAGTCTCTGTTGTCTTGGCAGAACAAACATTTTAAAGTTTTTCTGGTTCCAGTGACAATATTGTTGGTAACAATACATTTTCCACGGTGGAGTTTCAATATAATGGATACAATTTTTATGTTGAATATAATATTTATCACTTTAGGTTGCGCTGAAATGCGGTTAGCAAAGTGAAAGACCATGTTAAACAAATTTACGTTATTACTAAGGGAAGTGCAGAGATTTTCCGACCTTTCGCGGTTTCCAACGGCAACCTATGGATTTTTCGTTATTTAAGACAATTACATTTAGTCGACTGGTACTTAATGTAGATGTTAGCGTGAGTGTTATTACACAATAATTAGTTTTAATTACAAATATAATTGGTATCTTATCGTAATATAATATATGAAAGTTTTGAAATGCAATTTACATTATCGCGCTGACCCCATCAAAATTACCTATTACTCGTGCATTATATATTCATAATCGTGTAATTCTGATAGCCAACGGGGTATTTTTCTCGCAACTCTGTTTGCAAAATTAAGTTACAAAACTCTAGAAAATATGTCACCCATGTAGAAATTCAATTGTTTCATTTGAAACATTATTAAATAATTGAATAACTTTTAGAAGAAGAAAATCTGGCTCTGATTTGCAGGTGGCA
The DNA here is from genome assembly GCA_022817305.1 of Leptoteleia sp. ZL-2020. Lineage (NCBI taxonomy): Eukaryota > Metazoa > Arthropoda > Insecta > Hymenoptera > Scelionidae > Leptoteleia > Leptoteleia sp. ZL-2020. The sequence continues at coordinate 14,662 of JABFPN010002546.1, read as the reverse complement.
AATGCACTGTACTATAAATTATTTACAATTTGTATACATTGGTATAAACTTACAGTTACTTTCAAATATGTATAAACTTTCTGAAACAGTTTCTCGTTATTCATAAGTGTGTCTGCGATTTAGAACCACTTTGTGTAATCCTCTACTTAAGAACGGGGCTTATCACCTTCTCAAATGCCCGTCAAAGTACTTCAACGAAGCACCTAATATGAAACTTCCTTTGGAAGTCAATTTATGTTCGGGATTATTTTTAATAAGTTAAATATTCCAACTGTAAGTACATACTAAATTTGTTTTTAAAGTAATATAAGCGCAGGATTTTTTGGTTTAATAATATTATTGGTAAAAATAGGCTTATGTGCGAGATCATTGCAAGATTTTTGTAGTCTTGGATGGTCCTCAAGCGCACTGCATAATTCCCCCTTTTTGACAAACATTATATACTGGTAATATAATATTTTCAGATCACGAGATTCCTCTATGTTTATCTATATATTCTTTCGTGTTATCTAAAACACTGAGAGAAAATTACAGTGTTAAGATAACTAAAATGGTATGGTTTCAATATAATTAGTTACCACAATTGCAAATACAATTGTAGCAACTATAAAGTATCAGTATGAATAACTATTTTCACCGCAACTCTTATTTTATAGTTGGTTTTGGTATCAACTATAAACAAGTAGTAACAATAAATACAGTGGCTGATTTGAGTGCTTAATTTAACTTAATTTTAACACTAAAACTGATATGAACAAAGCAGTTCACATTACTAAAATTATACCTTAAAAGCTGTTCGTTAAAAAATTTGAATGGTAATTATATTTTAGATCCTTATTATTTCTTTTTTATTATTAATTGATTTTTTTAATTCTACTTTATAGTTCTCTCAGTTCTAAATATTTATTGCACGAAGTGAACTGCACTATAGTTGACTCTGAAACCAACTTTATTTTTATAGTTACGATAAACGAAAATTTCTCCGACAGTTCAACGAATATTCCTAATAAATCATTTTTAATGAATTATTAAACTGGATTAAATATTGAAGTGGGAAATATTTAGCGCATTTAATGCGAATTCGGCGAATTGAATTTAAATCGAATACTTGTTCACGCTTTAGTAGAACATGCAATACGTATAACCGCGATACAAGTTAATATGATCCAATTAGAGGATACTCATAGATTCGAATCATGCTCGTCCATGCCTCTATCGCAAAATACCTAACGATAATTTATCGCAATTCGAATATTGTCAATTAATCAATTAATCAACAAATTAAAACACCTATTTGGAAAAAAAATACAAACTGAAAAGGACATTATTTATTACTTATATAAACTGTTGAATATTATGTTCAACATGTAGTAGACCAAAAAAGAAAGAAAAAAAGAAAAACATTAAAAAATATAATATAATGTAATTTTAAGATTCCCCTTTTTTTAGTAATATTATTTAACTGAATAAATATTTTGCCATTAAAACAGTTTGAATATACTATGCAAAATATATTTTGGTAATTCAGATATATGTTGATTGGGTCAGATTATATAACTATCAACCAATGGTAGCTTTACATCAGCGTTATTACACAGTATTTTGTCTTTCTTTCATGAAACTTATTTCTTTATTTGAAGACCAATCATTCTGTACTTTTTTTTTTTTTTTTTTTTTTGAAATGGAGAATATCGAAACAATCTTCAAATGACAAAAATAATAAAAGTGAGCAGTAATTTAATACCTTTCATGTAAGGTATTATCATATTCATTGCAACATGTAGCGTTAAACTAATACGTAGGTTTGCTAATAACAGTGATTATAGATACGCGAGAATAAATAGACTGTCAGATAACCTCTATTTTGAAAAGTCGCCGCAATAAAGGTCACCGAAGGGAGAATGCATATTAAGCTTGTAATACTGTATGGAGCAAAAATTACTCATTCTACTTCTGCTTTACGTTCCGATGATATTAAAGATATAAAGTTCAAGATACCGAATGATTATAGCACGAAAGCTTGACAATCTTAATGCCATCTGATATGAGTACAAATAATGAGAATTGATTAGGATTTCACCGGATATTCCTGGGGTCGGGCCGAACTTGGGCCAAGCCAAGTGGATATAAATTGTAAATAAAATAATCATAACCAATTAAAAAGGTGGAAAAATATTAGGAATGTAAAATTTCATTTCATTTTAAATCAATCAAAAAATGACTTTGGTTGAAAAAGAAAGAAGAAAGAATTAGTGACATTGGGGGGAAGGAAATGTACACTTTTCATGCCAGGTCCGAAATTGGCTATTTTCTTCCCTGCAAAAAGACCGAGTGATGCAAAACGATATTTTTATCAGTTAAAATATAAGATCAATGAAAGGCAATCGGTTTGCAATGATTACAAATATTAAAGAAGAAATTTCCGAGCGAGTCAATGCATTGTCAGAGTAAAGGGTTATTAGTCTTGCCGTTCTTCAGCTTACAGCGTTGAAGCCGTTTCTGGAAAATCAGTCTCACAAGAAATGGGAACAATAGATGGCCATCGATTGTTGAGGAGCCTCAAATGAACAATCTATCAGCGCCTCCTATTCCGCATACAAACGCAAATATAGATTTATGCTTAACGAAAGTGCTAATGTTTTACGATTATCGATTCTTCGTTGGGATTTCATCAAATTTACATTTGATGGAAATATAATGAGCTTAAAAAATTGATCTAATCTGCATGTAAAGGATTACCGCTGTTGGAATTGATATTATGAGATTAAAATTTATCTTACTTATAGGATACTAATTGAATTTAAAATTAAAATCTTTTTATTTCAAAACTAATCTCATTAAAAAAAAATAAAGTAATCCTATGTTTACTTTAATGTAGTGCTTACTGCACTTTAATGTAGTGCAATAAGTGAATTTATTTTTGTCATAGATCCACGATGAAGTGTCGAAATATTTAAATGATTATTTAAAATTTATCATACCATACAAATGAACTGCATAATAAATTTTATATGAGTAATTTCTACGCAAACTGTTGCAAGTAAAGAACAAACATTTACTGCATATCAGCAAATAGAAGCGTCGTGGAAGTATCATCTATCAACCAACGAAAAGAGGAGATCAGGAAAGGAATCTTGTGGGAATACCGTACAGATACAGCAAGACGTAGTACCGAATACAAATTAGAAAAATGCTCCAAGGCACCGCACGTCAAACATATCGAAGTTCAAAGAAAACAAATTTGAAAACCCGGAAAATTACGAGCACTACCAAATCCTTCGTAACAATTTTCTAAATTCGGTTATTACGAATTCAATGAAACTGTAACGAGAACATTTTGTCATCCACAAAGATTTAAATGACTAATATTTGTATAAGTTAAATGATAACAGAAAAAAAATGTTCTCAATATACGAAAGATGATTGTAGATAAAAAGTTTTAAGCAATGATCATTTCAATGTAACTTCAGATATAACACGTTCCGAATCACGGTGGTTCACGGAACGCATAGAAATTGTAGAAATAAATTACGTTGCACGGAAAGAATGCAATAACGTAAGCAGAAAAAGAGAATGATCGTTCTTATAACATCAATAACAACGAAGTTTCAAATTCTGATAGCACAACTGATTTATTTGCAAATAGACAACTTATAAATGAATTACAGTCAAGTAATTAAAACGCAGATATTTAACAATAATTATTTGTAATTTAAAATAATATGAAGCTGCAAGATTAACCCTAGTAAAAATTCTTACATGACCATGTATGATTGATATATGGCAATAATTAATATAATATTCTAGACATATATGCTTTCAATAATTTCCTTACATTGAAATCAATTATTACAATGAATTGAATTTATATTAATCAAAGATCATTGTTAAAAGTGTTAATGTGTTAACATAAACACAGATAAAGAAAACGTTTATGTGATATCAAGAAACGTACAACAATAGCACGAGGAGTTTTAACAAAATTGAAACGGGGAAAAAAGTGCGATAAAATATAAACCAAATGGAAGGCAATTTAAGACAAAAAATTTCCAACCTTAGAAGAATAAAATCAATAATGTCCAAAATGTTTGATAGCATACCCAGTGAATCGTAAATTAAAAAACAAAAGGGGAAATAAATAAAATAAAAAATAATAATAACTCATGGCTTACATTTGTGGATTACCAACGGAAAATAGAAGCTTTATCATCGCTTATTGAGAAACGAATCATTGATATAGTGATTACTTAAACCACAGATACACGCAAATAAAAAGTAATGCATCATCAAATAAAAGAGAAAATTGCGTTTGTTGCAGCCATAAAAATATACTGAAAAGGTTGCGCTTCTCAGGCTACTATCTTGAATTGATGAAGTTGCGCGCACCAACATTGCGCGAAAATCTTAACGGTATCATAAAATGACGCGTATCTTCTACCCTTATCGACGAATTTCATGAATAACCGCTAAAAGAACATTAAAAGGTGGCAAAGGTAAATTCACAGTTCGGTAACGAGTTTTTCACAAGAACGCCAATTATTCCGTTCCACTTTCTGCAACAAGGATAAAAGCTTTTTTCTTTCTCGCGACAAAAAGCGATTTGAACGGTTAGACGTTTACGGTCAAGGATACTCAATAATAGTCAAAGGATGACGAATGGTCATTTACACAACGAATATTGCTCTCTGTCTCTGGGCATTTCAAATATAAAAACTTTTATACGTCAAAAAGATATTTCTGTGTTAGCTTTAAAACAAAATTGCAAAAACTTCAATACGTTTAAATCATTTATTACGTGCCAGTCAAGGAAGAAATAATTTTTTTTTTCTTAATATTTTGTTAAATATAATTACACGTTGCATTATTTACGATTCACTGATGCCCACGTGGGGTTGAAATATTGCATTCTGATTAACCAATAAATATTTGATTGATCAAAATGAACAGGAACGTTTCGCGATTTAAATGAAGTGTAAGTTGAAAGTTATAATCAGGAAAAGGTATAGCAATATTAATCATATTCATAGTTAATTTTCGTAATTACTACACTGAAGAAAAATACATGAAAATTACTGGACTAGAACCGTAATATTTAGCCATGTATATAATTTGCAAAAATGACCGTGCCAGCACAGTAAATATTTCAAATATTTTGGTATTTTTTACCACAATTTTTACTATGCTGACAGTTAATTTGCATCCACCCCCAATTACTGTTGTTATGTATTTTTCTATAAGAAATAAATATATTTTTAATAGAACCACGTTATAATATCGAAAAACGGTTTACACTTTTGTGAAAATAACAAAATGTAAAAAATATCTTATTATTTCAGAATTATGCTGAACGTTATCGACATGTTTAAAAAAGTAATCTCAGCGAAATAAAGATTTTGAAAGTTATTTTCAAGCGGCGATCAAATTTTCGAAAACGTTCAAAAACTCACTTTTCCAGCGCATACATCATTTACATGTTTTTAACTTTATACGAACTTTGAAAATCATTCCGCACTTCATAAAAAGAATGTGAATAGATGGTTTTCGCAATAGGCCATTATACTGCTTAAATATAATCACACGCCCAACGATTTAATCGCAAATTTTACTTCTACTAAAATTTAGGACTCTCACGTAATTCCAGATATTCGTGTTTCCTCCTAATATCTTTAGTACCACAAATATGTTGTTATTTAGAGTGCGCATTTTATAAGGTTGTCACATAAAAGATTCATATTTAGTTCTTTTTTATTCATGAATCGAAATATATGAAAATCGAAAATACGTTCCGGACATCTCTACGTCCGCATATAAAGTTAGCTTTCACGGTTTATATCTTTCATGTATTTATTTTCATTTTATCAATGCTTCTTCCTCTTGGCTTAGTAATAAGCGTTTGCGAACTTTATGAAAACCTTTGAATAAAGTACCCGCTCATCGTGCTCAAGTTTTTTACGCGACATTTAACCATCTTTATTTTGCAAAGATTAAAATTTGAATTATAAAAATTAATTGTCGAGAAACAAGATGTGTAAAGACAATCGTATCCATGCATGAAAAAATTTTATTTAGGTTGCCATATATGCAGGCATATATGCCACGATAATTTCGTATTTATCATAGCATACACGGAGAAAAATGTTTAGTTGTGTTAACCAAACATTTGGTTCTTTTTTAGCTGACCAAAATTTTTAGTTGAAATAACCAAATATGTTGGTCAGAATATTTTTTTTAGTTACTTCAACCAAAATTATTTGTTATTGAAACAATAATTTGGTTATTTTAACTAAAGATTTTGGTCAGCTAAAAAAGAACCAAATTTTGGTTAACATTTTTCTCCGTGTAAAAGCATCTTTATTGAGTGATCGGTGAGTTTGTAATGATTTATTTTCGCGGGTACATTCGAATGGTACGAAGTTAAATAATTGACACCGTACTATTGACTTAACGTGTTTACTAATTCCTCGTCGCAGATAAATTCACTGATTTTCTCTCTTAGTGCTCTTTTGGTCTTTTGTTTTGTTTTTTTCTTTTTCGTAAAATCGAGTTTTACGAGTTCACCCTACAAGTCAATTTAAGTGGCAATACTTTCAAAGTTTTACAGCGCGTCACATAATTACTTTGATTCCCGCCTCTTTCCGTAAATAAAAATTAATTTCCATTCAAGGCAGCAAATTATAATTTAGTCACCGATACTTATTTTGAATTTCTTAAGCATTTAATGGCACATTGAATAATAACAAGCTAATGAATATGTATACGAACGTGAATTTGTTCGTATTACTTTGTATCGCTAAGAAAAGTGGTCGAACGAAAAAATTCAATCATTTTTTGATACTCCGTTACAATGTTATAAATATGAAACTTTTAGATTCGTTGGATCGTTGCAATGTTAGTTTCCCCTAAGGAAGTTTGTACATTGTGTTCGAATTAGGAAGAACACTGGAGGGTCCTTTAAAAATGACTTGGCATATCAATATAAATTTACTCTTAAAAGCTCTTTCAGTGTACAAATAAGACAAATAATTACGATATATTTTCGTATTAAAATGTTCAAAAGTGCATTATATTTCAGTTAATTTTGCAGGTAAACGATTAGTGAAAATTAATCAATTTTTTTAATTGTTCATTTGTAAAAATGTTTAATGAAAAAAAATATATTTTGGGTAGTAAGAATTAAGATTTGCAATTATGGATGTAAGATTTGATTTGCTGTTGAAAATGTCATTGGAAAATGCACGGGATAAATGTATGCGGCAAAAATTACTATTGCAAACTGAATTAAATTTATGTGTTTACTTTTTTCAATTTTCGTTACTGCGGATGATTTGATATCTATTTTTAAAGTTCAAAAATGGTCCCTTACAAAAACTTTCTAAAAGCTCGAACCGTTACTCGCTTCGAATAAGAATTTGAGTTTGTAAACTCTACTTTACGTTAATTTTAAAGGGGATGATCATAAAATTCAATCATTTTACTCCACTTGAATTCTTACAAAAAATAATAAAAAAAGTAATCCATTCTTAAGGTCCTTTTGAATATTTTAAATTAATTTTTTTTGTCAAATTTAACGTAAAAATTGAAGATTTTTACGTATTGATTTAACAAAAAGTAACATGTAACTATATGAAAAATTACTAAAACTAATTTAAAAATTAACAACAATTATCAAAGTAAAGCTGATAATTATATTGTTTTACTCTATCTCTCCCAACGTAGTCTTCATTTATGGAAATACTAATAATTACCCTAAAATCCTGGATTATACTATTAATAAAAAATACTTTACTACGTATTATTAATTTCAATTTGGATTTACATATATAATTGCTTAAGTTATAATTGTGATGCCAGAATAATACTAATAATGGATTATTTATACATTTTCTATTGAAGCAGTACAATACTAATGTTCACACAATGCCACCGAAAAGTGGTCGACTCTTTATTCAAAAATTTATGCTATGATTTCCTTTTGAATCTTTAAATGTTTTTATATTACTTTTCTTTTTTCTATTGAACATTAAATTTCATTTCTTTTTCGTTACACTTTAAAGTGAGAGAAATAATTTCTTTACTATTAAACTTCAATTTACATTTGTTTGTTCGTTTAAAATTTGATCGCATAACATTGTTTAATGTACAATTGTTTACTTAAGGCGAATTAACTGTTTAAGCACATGATTTTATATACGCTTGAAATATAATTTAATACTGGAATTAGAAATATTATGAGATAAATGAATGGTACATTTTTTACGTTGTTATATTCGTTATGCTCTGAATTATCATTAAAGAGTTTAATTAAAATTTCATTTAAAGCGTTATTTCATAACAATATTTGGCAAAACATTTTTCATTAAAGAAATTAACTTTAGAGTAACTTCTAGAAAATTTACATAAATCAACGAACAAATTAAGGCACGCTTTATTTTACAAATTATATAACAAGTGTTTTTAATATTTATAAAATTAAATTGGAAGTACTTGTGAAATACTAATATTTGTTATTTATCATACATACCACTTTAAAGGCATCCGAATTCAATTAAAATATTAATCAAAATAAATGAAAAAGACAAAGTGATTTATGTTATACATAAATTCAAATAATAAATTGCGAAAATTTTGTTGTATTCCATTCAAAATATTCTTTTTTTTCAAAATTCAAACTTCTTAGTGGATTTTATTACAATTATTACAGTAAAAAGTTAAGTAAAAAATAGAAAGATATCATAAGTAATTATGAATTTTTTTATTTTATTAGAAGACATTTAATTAAGATCACTACTGATTGAAAAAATTGATGAATGAAGATTAAATATTTAAATATCTGTTAATCTTTCAATGGCAAAAAATCGTCCAATTATATAAAAAGATTGGCATGAATTCGCACAACATTAATCACTTATTTCTTAAATGAATTAAATTTAGTTGATATCCTGAAAATATTATATTGATATTCATTTTACGTATTAATTGCTACAATGCTGTTACATTTCATTTCCATTACTTAACAATTAAGAGATTTAATGTACACTTTACACGCAAATTTTATACTTTCAAGATAAAATACAAAAAAAATTTATGTATCATATAAAACTTGCTGACCTCACGTTATGAATATTTATATCATCAAGCATAATCCATCTTCGTCAAATATGAATGATAATTCATTATAAATGATTTGGCAATGAATTGTGAATTGTACTTTGAAGGAAGGTAATGAAATATAGCAAATATAAATTTCGACAAAAATTAAATACTGAAACAAAAAAAAAAAGTAAATTCGATATACGTTTTCACGAATAATATGAAATTCAAATTTAGTACTGCAAACGTACAATTGGACACAGAGAGAAATTTATTAACTTTACAGCTACGGCAATAAGTAAATTTCGGCCTGATGCAATACTGGAGTTTATATTATCGTTAATTAAATTTGCAAATTTTAATATTTACTTCTAGATATTTATTTGCACCGATCTAACAAGTTTTTCTATAATCAATGATATATTTCAATATAGGAGTACTATCAATATAATCTTTCGAGTAGTGTTATTAACGTAATGGTTACAGAAATAGATGAATAATGGATTATTCGAACATAATATACTACGTAAGTGTTTTGTATTATAAATTTTAATAATTAAATAATAATAATAATAATCAAAATAATAATAAATAAAACTTGTAATAAATATTTTAATGTCGAAGTACTTTTAGATTACGTAATATTAATTTATATAATAGTGTACTTGTAATACTCCTCCCTTTTAAGCGTTTCAGAATATAATATATTATATTATTATAATAAATTATATTCTAATATAATCACAGCCATAATAATGACTGAAGAGATGGATTTGTTTTTTGAAACTTATTGCTAATCCAACTTTATACTCACCGTAAAATAATTTAATGGAAAAACCAATATTTTGTTGGTTTCTCAACAGATTAATTTTCTTTATAATACAAGAAAAAAACATGTTTTAATATCACAGATTAATAGGATTAAAAGTCTGAGATAATTCAATTCACCCGCCTTTTGCAGTTTAAATTCTGCGTAATAATAAAATCATTATTAAAACTTTACTCACATGTTCTGAAGAGTTTATTTTTCTTCGGGATGAACGGACATTAGGGTGAGATGTTTGGCACATGCATGCATGCAGGCGGCTAAGTAATTACATAGCCCAGCAGCTTGATGCATTTTTACCACCAAATAAATGCGATTTAAAAGCACTGCTGCAACTTGCCCATGTTGCAACTAGTTCAGCTACTCCTGCAAATAATTGCAAAGAAATTACGTGTAATAAGGAAAAAGAGTGTATTTATTTTTTAGCAGTTTTAACATATATTAATAAATCTTTTTTTTTATTTATTGAACATTAAGTCCAATTTAGTCAATGGCTGTAAGTATTTATTTCGAAATTTCCGTTTTATGATAATAATTTAAAATAAATTACACAAAATTGAACAAGATTTCATTTAAAGTCCACCGAAACTGGTTGGTTTCCGTGATTTCTTTAAATTGTGTCTACGTAAAGTAAAGGAAATTGCGAAATCCCTCTCTAGATAATTTTACAAATGTACGTTGCAACTTTGCTGCAATTTTAAGCAACAATTAAGTAAGCAAATAGAATATTAAGGTTGATTAACTCTAAATTTGTGTTTTACATGCAATTATGTGACATACCATTTACGCTTAATATAAGCGTTATATATATATTCCAGGCGGGTGAAAATATATATTGCTCTATTTTTTGCATAGGTTGAAATGGGAACAAATGACTCATAAAAAAATACAATATTGTGAATTATTTAATAAAGTGTCTAGTGGTTACTTTTAGCTTGATAACAAGTCAATTTTTTCAGTGTTATTGATAACTTTTACTACAGTTAAATTAAACGCTTTTTCATCTCTCAATTTTATCCAGTTTTATAATCCGTATAAGTACATTTATTTTTTCAATTATCAATTTCAGGATAAAATTGATTTCTTATAAACGCTAAATTTAATTATTTATTTGATTCATATTTTTTGACTATTTTTTAATTATTTGGTTAAACTTTCTATTATTATTTTAAGCAAAATATCGAGCAATTTATCAGCAATTTTTATATGTAAATCTACTACGCAGAACAATTTCTTTCTCTAAATAAAGTGATTATTAGTTATTATAAATCTCAGAATATGTTTAAAGTTTAGGAAATGTTTTATATTAGTTACTTTTAATGATTAATTAAAGTACATAATAATAAAAAGCCGTAAAATTTTAACGAATTTAGATATAAAATGTTACGAGTAATTGTTTATAAACGCAAGTTTTAAGTATAAACTGAAATGAAAGTACTTTTTTGACCATAATGGAAAATTTTAACAACGAATGATGTTATTAAATCGAACATAAAACAGTTTTATTAGTACATCGTGCAGTTATTATATTAACATTATTTTTTATTATACATAAGAAAGAAAGCACGAAAGCGAGTTATTTTTAGTCGCGCTTTTAAATGTATAATATCTCTTGTACAAACAATAAAATGTAATAAATCGAACAGGATTAATTTAAATTTAATAATTAATTACTTTATAATTTTCAATGTATTTGTAAATAATTACATAAATTCGCGTATAAAAATATGTTCATTCATTACAGCTGCAGTAATTATGGCTACGTGCAAGTATTAATATTTTATTTACAGTTCGTAACGGATTAAATATTAAAATATACACTGAAAAAAACACATCAAGAATTACTGTACTAGAACCTTAATATGCAGCCATGTATATAATATAAGCAAAATGATCGTACCAGCACAATAAAAATTACCACGCTTTCAAATATGTTGGTATGTTTTACCACAATTGTTACCATGCTGGCACAGTATGTTTTCGTATACTGTATAAATGGCTGCGCCTGAAGGTTCTAGCATAGTAATTCTTGATGTATTTATTTTTTTTTTCAGTGTAGTTACTGGATCAAAAGCCAGTTTTATAGTCACAACAGCTACAATCCGCAGCTGTTTTATGGCCTATTTCCATTATGTAGCTGAAATGGTAGTAAAAATGATTGCAGTAAGTACAAAAGGAGTTGTTATGAGTTAATGAATAAATATTAAAGCATATCTAAATCCAATTTCAGCCTTAATTATTGATATTCAACACCACAGTATGGAATCGTACTGATTTTCAGTAATATTAGGTTTCAGTTAGAATCTGGCTAATACTAATAGGGAAATCCATCCCAGGGCCATACCGGGACCTTATCTGGTAATCTTAATCACCATCACCTGGATCAATTACGAAAACTTGGATCAGGCCTAATCATGCTCCAATCATTGTTAAAATCACAATAATTATTTTGTAAAATTTTACGATATACAGTGTTACTTTTACATTATGAGTAACTGCATTGCTCATAATGCGGGTAAAAATTTGTATGCCACAAACAGAAGCTCCGACTGTTCGAACTTGATGAGATGGCTTTAAAATTGCAGGTTGAGTTTAAGGTGGTTCTCAAACTTTTGTAATAACAAGTTGCTGATAAGTTCAAATAAAGGCTCACCTATAACTGATCGCCAGTGCTGGCAGCCCTCGTGGTTCTTGTTTGGGGTCCCAGGCGATTTTGCGGGTCCTGCCTTGGCCTGCAGTAGATAATTTTTCGGAACGCTTTCCGGAAGTTTTCGCTAAGAAATGCGTACAGGATCGGATTGACGCAGCTGTTTGTGTAGGCGAGGACGTGGCTGGCTATTTGCATCGTTATCGTCAGATATGTAATTGGATACAAATCTAACGATTTAATGACGAGCATCAACTGAAAGCACATAAAGCGAACAACAATATTATTATAACTATCGGTATTATTCTTTCTCGTATATGAATTTTTTATTTTCTTACAATTCCAACAATGAAATTGTTAAAACATATACGGACCATGTATGGACCATTTATGTTCCATTTTTACTAGGGTCGAATTAAAATGTTTTAGTATGCTTTTACGTATATGCACACAACACCCAGGATTGCAAAGCTAATTAAAAAATATAATAAAAATCAGATTTAAAATCAAATTTACAATAAAAATCTGATTTAAATGAAAGAATTCTGATTTTTTTTAAGTCGTGATTTTTATCAACCCTAACAATACCATTACTAAAAGAAATTAAAAATAATATTCTCACTACTTTGATTTAATACTTCGATTGACGGAATATTGAATTTGAAATTTGAACAGAGTGTAAAATATTTATGGCCGAGTTAATGGCAATTTTATAATAGAAAATTCATATATGTAGCTTGTCCGTCGATTGATTTTATTGCACGCGATAGATGTCAGTTTTGGTGAATAAACATTTAACGCTAATTATCTTGTAATGAATCGTGAAATATAATTGTATTAAACTATTTGTCATTTGCTGAAACTTTAAAACAAGAATATAATTAAAAATGAGAAAAGAAACTTTATATAAGTAACCAAATTTGAATATCTCAATATTTAGCGTTTAATATGAACGGGCAAATACTAAAGAGAATTAATTGTTATTAATTTTTTCCCCTCATTAATTATATTCAAAAGTAACTTTAAATTTATTGTCAAATGACTTATAAGACAAAAATTAACCTTTTCGAACAATAAAATAGATTGTCTATATATTTTAATTTCTGAATTTCAATAAACTATTTAACTTTATTTTTCTTTAACATAAACATTAAAGATTAGCTTGAATATCAAAATTATTATATAATGATTAAATATGATGATATGAATAATACGTGTAGTCATTATTAAGTTTACACAACTGAGCTTTGAGCATATGAAATTAAATTTACCAAAGTTAAATTTGCAGCTAAATATATTATTATATATATATTAACAATAGGTCCCAGAAGTACTTAGACACTTAGATCAATGAAGCTTTAAATCCATTGTACTTCGACTGTTAAAGCACACCAAGGCCTAAGTTCTAAGCAAGACCTAAGAGAGTGATTGTTCTGGCATTATTTATGAACTCGGAGCTTATTCTCGTTAGGTTTCCAAGTTTGTAGCGTTCTCTTGGGAAACACAAGACAGTGACACGAAATGTGGACACTGTCCTCGTTATCTTCATTAAATAAACGGTACGTTCGCAACACTTTAAAAAGTATTCTCCCAATCTGTTTATCCTCATTAAGTTGTTCTCCACGGAACTGTGTAGCTTGTAAATCTGGCAAGTTTTTGCTGCAATAAAAAATCTGCCCCAGATATACAGTGAAAATTATACACGATTTTCCGGAAACTTTCGTTTTCCCTTACTTTATATTTTTATATTACATATTTTAATATTATTTTTTATACACTCACATATTTCATTAGTACAGTCATTTCTGTTTAACAATCAGTTAAATTATATTTTCAATTATTATTACTGGTGTGGAAATATCTGTAATTATAAATTTACGCATATTATTATAAACATTGTTCTCTCTAAAATTATTAGTTTGAAAACTCTTCATATTCCTCTCAGTCACATATTACCAGTTAAATTGATATCAGTACACCCAGTCTCTATAGAAGATGGGACAAGCGAATTTGTCAGTGAGAGCATTTAAGTTGGCAGTACTGCTATTGAAAAGCAGAAATAAACGCATCCGTAAGTAAAAACGTAGTGTTTCTTTGTC
>JABFPN010002545.1:0-21755 GCA_022817305.1 Leptoteleia sp. ZL-2020 | reverse complement strand
TTCCCCATCCCCCCCCTCCCTCTAACCCCGCTCTCCACCCACGGACGCCTTATAAAGACGGGACGTCAATACCCTTCGGAATAAGTAGCCCCCGGTTCTTCGGCCTCTACGTCAGCTCCAACAGGCAAGATAAATATCTGATAGCCTCCCCGGCTGGACGCAGCGATTCAATCTGGGACCACTCGACGACGGTTCCCCCCTTCAAATAACCCACCGACGCAACAACGTTTTAATCCGGTTTACATAATTGCGCGAAATTAATGCCTTTTCACGGTCGGCCGGGAGAAAGTTTACGACCGGCCGCGCACTTTCCGCCGCCCCCCCCACCCCCGGAGTTATTATGATGTCACCGAATTACCCGGTGCACCGATGCCGGGCGAATTGGGCGTATCGCGGGATGGTTAGGAGAGGCTGCGCTCAACAAAGCGATGCTGATTTAATGTTGGAGCGTTGACGAAACGTTACAGCTGAATGCCCCCGGGGGGTTGACGCGGGGGGGAAGCTTTTATTCAGGTTAAAAATGAAATGTATTAGTAGCTTGCAGGGGTACCAATATATTCCACTTTGATGGTGAAGAAAATAATGTACTGAACTTGAAAAAAAGGTGGTTTCAGATTGGTAGCCCTTTGTCTTCGGCTTGGGTTACCAACTTAAAACCATACTGTGAAAAATGTGATAGAAAAATTACTGTTTTTAACTGTATTTCAGCTACGTGTCCATCTTTTAATAAAAATTACTGTCCTTTAAAAGCAAATACACTAGTAGTTTGCAGCTGAAATACAGTTAAAAACAGTAAAATTTTCTGTCATATTTTTTCTCAGTGCACTTTTTTCCTCATAAAAAGATTCCCAAGTAGAATGAGAAATGTGAGATTTTAGATGATGATTTCTACTATTAAAGTATATACAACTGAACTGAACAGAAGAACAATATCCTTTTTGAATTCATCAACATAAATAACCAATGTTTGTAAACAATTCAAAGAACATCAATGTTAGTAAACACACAACGAATCCAATAATAATAAACAAACCATTGTTTGTTTACATCTAAAAGGGAGTAAAACTGGAACTGAATGCAAAAATAAAATATTCTGCGCAGCATAAATAAACTAATCGTTGGAAAACGTCGTTTTCCACTCGATCCCAACGCACGCCGCTACGTCATCCGCGATTTCGCCCGCAACTCATCTAATATTTATCAGGTGGAATGTAAAATGAATTTAACGTCAATTACCGTGTTGCGTGCGTTACTACTTAAAGCGTGGAAAAGCAAAGCACGATAACGCCAAGATCAAAGCACTTGGCAAGTGTCGCTACCCGTAGAAACGCCGCGGACCCCTTTAAGAGCGCGCTTCGCGCGCGTTTCTCTCCGTTGGCTCTCATGAATACTGCAATACTCTCGGGGCCCTGCGGAGAAGATTGGAGTACGTACGTCGTCCTTCCCCATAACCGAAGCGGAGTAACAGCAAAATGCGCGCTCGTATTGTTGCGGACTACTCCTCGCGCGCTCGGAATGGCCGTTTTATTTTTGTATTCCAAGTTCAGCGAGGCGTTTGTGTGTCGTATCGTTTGTAAGTTGACAGCCACGACGGCAGTTTGATACTGGACTGCGCGTCAATCGAACGACCGGCACTGCGAAGAAAAACTGCATTTGTCATCGCATTATTCACAAGGGCCTGCGAGACCGATCTCAAGCTCGGAATAACATTCGATAAATTGTTCGTACGATGTATCGCTGGAGAGGGGAAAAAAATATCCAGTACTTGAAATTACAATTTTTTTTTATTCAATACGAAAGCAGGGGGGTATTATTCAATATTGATTGGATGGCAATAAAAGATCGACGGTACGGTTGGTTTTGGAGATGTAAAAAATGGTCGGGGAAATTTTTGAAGATTTACCGACCACTGGCTGGATGTTTGGTGAAGATTTTTAATTTTTTTCTTAAAAGTTGGATAGTATTTATGAATTGTTCATTGTAAGGTCAGTTCTAAATAAAGTGAAAGTAATTCAAGTATTGGACTTGATTATGTTTATAGTATTCCTTGAAATAGGATGTAGTATTTTTAAAGAAAGTTAATAGAAAAAGATGTGACCGAAGAATTGAACTCATTACCTCACGGTTTACAGTAGAGCCCTTTACCAATACTCTACGCCACTACTAAATGGTGGGAGTTTTGCTTTACAAGCATCAGTTGGAAGCTTTTAGACCACATCCGTGTATTCACATTAAAATTTGACAAAGTCAAATATTTTACCAGAAAAATTGTAAGCTGGTGGTAATTTCCTTTATAAGGACACTTATTAATATTATTTTCAAATGTATTTCCTAAAGTGTTTTATATCATATAATAAGGAATACCATATATACTCCCATACCCCTAAAATTATAATATATAGCAACGACTACTAATAAATTATCCTCAATATACCAACTCCTTCAATGAAGACAAAATCAACAAATGTTTCTTTAATGATCCATTGGTAATTTAACAATCCCCATTTCGAAGGGTAAAAAAAATTGTCGAAGCTGCTTCGTACCCTAAACCAAAATCCATACGACAATAATGCGACATATTTAAATATCGACTTTGTCGGTTAAACATTCCGTATATATTTCAATGGGGGTCTGCCTTTTAAAATGATATCTGGTCCGGTACGTGAAGCTGATTTGAGATTCGCTTTCGGGGACCGCGTTCCTTCCAATTTATACAAACTCCCAGGACGTTTTTTCTTAAGCAGTACCTTTTCATTTATATGATAATACTTTGACGTCCACCAATCAATTACTAGAGCAAGAGCCCTGGCCGAAATGCCGGGCCCCCTGGGCAATAGGTATCGGTGTCGATACAAAATGCAACAATTTTTTCGCCTTGTTAAGTTTTTATCGCCGCGGCCTGCGACGTAAGAAATAATAGTCGGAATTTGACATTGCGCCTCCAGGAACCCCGCCGAGAGATCGCTTATACATGCAGTCTAAGGACGGTCGCTGGCCGCCTCTGTTGATGGGCGCACTTTATTTTGACGGACGGTTGAATAATCTGCCTCTGAACTGCGTCTGATGGCTGCCTCATCCGGGAGCTCCTTCTTAGGAAGCCCGGTTTGACTTGCAGCCGCAAACGTGATATCGTTCGGGACGTCTCTCGTCGCCTTCGAGGACTCGCAATTTGCTAACCTGACGAGAACCACGTCTCTTCAAACGTGCCCTTTTAGTCTTCCTCCACCCATACGGGGAAAAGTCTCACCGATCCCGTTTCGAATTATTATTTGTTTACTTTAACGTCCCGTCTGTTATTATTGATGTTTTGAAAACATTAAGTGTAAACAATGCTTGTTTTGATGCCACAGCCAAGGGCATTTTCATGCCCTTCAACATGTAAATAAACAATGAGTTTGTTTATGTTGTTGTTGTTGCTTATTGGCCTTGGGAAATTGTATCAGGTGTACACTTCAAAATCATTTTTTTTTCAAACAATGAAACACTTTTAACGTCCCCGAACTTTCGAGACGATTAACCTCACTTTTAATGCAACCTCAATGGAATCCTTTTTTAAAAAAAAGAGGAAGGAAAGGGTTACCACGAGGAGGTAATCAGTCGGATTCTCTACCCCTGAGTTTGTTTATATTTCATTATAATTTCCTCGTGTTTACAAGCATTGTTTATTTCTATTTACCTTCCTAAAAGCTTCAGTTTTTACATAGCAAATATCTCGACAAGCCTGATATGGTACATTTACATCATCAGTAACTATGGCAAGAACTATTTTTAATCTCAATACACTTCTCTTAACTCTAGCTACCAGGAAGCTATAGACATTAAAGGCAAATCTCTGAATCCCTTTTCCGGGAAGTTGCGCAACGGATAAGTCCTTAAAAGTGTTAATTTTGTCCGCGGAGCCACCCATCCGATCGCGATCGTCCGTCTCGCAACGCTGCGAAACAAATTGATTCATCTTTCACGCTCGTCTACTTTTCAGGTTACAGAGAAACCGCGTTCGCTTACGCAATATCCGCGGCCGGAGTGGCGCACAGCGTAGCCCGCGCCTGCAGCATGGGTCGCCTCTTGTCCTGCGGCTGCGATCCATCCAGCTACAAAGGGAAGCCATCCACCAAGTCCAAAGGGGTCCAATGGAAATGGGGCGGCTGCTCGCACAACCTCGACTTCGGCATGGAATTCTCCCGGCAATTCCTGGACTCGCGCGAAATTGCCGGCGACATCCAGTCCACGGTGAATCTGCACAATAATCAAGCTGGCCGCCTGGTAAGCGCCAACTTGACGCGCCTTGATTAATTGCGCGCGGCTAATAAGCCGTCCAGTTATTTTGCCCCTCTTCTCCTTTTTACATTATTTCCTCGTTATTTTTCTCTCCCTTCGGACCCGCCGAACCTTCTCCTCCCTTTCATTTTGCCTTTTAATTATCCGCGAGAAATAATTCACTTATCTATTAAATCCTCAATTTAATGTCAAAAGTAATAAATTATCAAATGCTCCCCAGCCCTTTTTTTTTGTCTTTTCTTTTTCAGTGCGGGTATTACACTGAGAAAAGTTAGTTAAAACAACCAGTCTGAATGTAACGATCCTTTTCGAGTAATAATAACCGTGATGGAGATTAAAATAATCAATATTGCGAGCAACTTAATCTTATAATTAATATTGGAAAGATAACCAGATTTTTAGTTAACTTTCGTGATTACATGTATAAACTCGGACTTCCTCTGTTGGACCCTTCCCGGGATCAAAATTATTCGCTTGTTGGGCATAGTGGGTCCCAACTTTGGAATGCTTATTCGTTTAGGTTGGTAACACTTGTTTAAGTACTAAGAACACCAATTTCAGTCTGGTTCTAAATATCAATATCAGACAGTGACTTAACATGACAATATTTCAATGATCTTCTTATAAACTTTTCCACCCATTTCATATATAAATAAATTTTATTCATCACAAAACCATATTTTAAAGTATTATATTATTTTGAAGCCAACTTTATTCATTTTGTATATAAATTAACGACATAGACCTTCATGAATAATAACCACTAATTTCATAGTAATCACGATAACTAACTACACATAGCTGGTCATGTTAATAAACTTTTTTTCTCAGTGTTAATGTTTCAGCTTAACTTGAAAATTATAGATATATATACAATTTTTTTTTCTCGTTTCGTTTTTCGGCGCAAAAGAGTCGATCTTTCGCGCGCCATTAGTCCGCAGTAAATTTCCGAGGCACGGCTTCTTCCTATAAATTTTAATTTCAAATATCCGTCGTGGCAATAAAAGCCCCTTTTGCTCTATTTGCAATCATCGTGCGCCATCATATTAATTTTCCAGCTTGTCCATTCCTGTTAAGTTAATTATTTCACGGGACGCAAAGACACAAATTACGTTTCATGCGCACCTTCCATGTTTCTTATGCACCTCGACTTTATTGGACCGGTGCCCGCGGCTGGACCACCCAGCTGTTTTCACGTGATCTGGTTTGCTTTTGACGATGAATAAAAGGAATTGATTAATAAAGAGCGAGGTGATTCGCGAATAATTGATTCAAGTAAATTGTTGAATTTTTATGCAAAAATTGTACCAATTACCCAGGTGGACAACTGCCAGTATTCATAACTGGCTCATAACTGGCTGGATACTGGCACAGCACTGACAGTCGTATTATGGCAAAGTACATATGGACCAGTACTGATTCCGTACTGTATCCCTACTGGCACCAGTGGATAAACGGATCTAAGCCAGTACTGGACTTAACTGTCCAACCAGTACTCCGCCGACAATTGGCCAGTACTTATCTGCAAACGAAACTTTATCTATTTGTCCAGTACTGGTTCAATACAGGCGATGTACTGGTATACAAATGGTGCCAGTAGACAAACAATGCAGAACCAGTACTGCCACCAGTGGGCAAACGGATTTAAGCCAGTAAACTTTATCTATTTGTTGAGTACTGGTTCAATACAGGTATGGTACTGGTACGCAAAGAGTGCCATTTATCTATTACACTTACATGTTAAAGATTACAGCATTACCTCTAACAAGAAAATGAACATAAAAAATAAATTTCTCCTACTCATTCTACAAACGATGCTATTCACCAAGCACAGCAAAAAGGTGCATCATTCCTACTTAAGACCCTCGTTACTACGAAACATAAATCCTCGAGGAGATTTCTTTTCCAAACCCGTCACTCTATTCTCAGGCCGCTCTGATTTCTTTCCGGTGCCACGATAACTGCCTCGTAGAATCCGTTGTAATTGAATTGAATCGACGAGCCTCGAAGTAACTTTTTTCCCTCCCCCTCCCCCTCCAACTCCCGGGACCATCGCCTCCTTTCAACTTGCACACTTCTTTTTCTTTCGATTGCAGGCGGTGGCGAGCAATATGCAGGTGCGCTGCAAGTGCCACGGTATGTCGGGCTCATGCGAGCTCAAGACCTGCTGGAAAGTTGCCTCGGACTTCCGTATAGTCGGCAAGACCCTGAAGGACCGCTTCCGGAACGCGATCCTGGTGACGCAGAGCAACCTCGGCAGCGTGACCCCGCAGAATCGGAGCCGGGGCTTCCGTCGGCGGAAGGCCGAGCGCCAGAGGCAGCGGAAGAAGAGCCGCGGCGGTGGCATGGGCCGGAAGCGGAAGCCGCGCGACCTCGCCAAACAGCTCTTCTACTACCAGAAGTCGCCGAACTTCTGCGAGAGGGACCCGACCGCGGATATACCCGGTACCACCGGCCGCAAGTGCAACCGCACCAGCCCCGCGGGCGACGGTTGCGCCTCACTTTGCTGCGGCAGAGGCTACAACGTCGTGCGACAGAGACGCACCGAGCGATGCCGATGTAAATTCCATTGGTGCTGCTTCGTACAGTGCCAGGACTGCACCGTCGAAGAGTGGATAACAGTTTGCAAATGAACCGGACACGTTCTAGCTTTTAATTGGTGCCGCCGGGGCGGAGCTGCTTTGTCAATTGGGGGGTTTGAATTTTAACGCCAAGGAACCAGGGTCATAGATCTGGTACGAACTGGTTACAGATCTGGTTCGAACTGGTAACAGATCTGATTCGAACTGGTCACAGATCTGGTTCAAATTGGTTACGGATCTGGTACGAACTGGTTACACCAGGTAATGTGGTTGGAATTGTCAGGATTCGGGTTATATCTCGTCAGATCATAGGTGGATAGATGTGATGGGATCTGACTGTTTCAGATCGTACAGATCTGGTACGGAACTGGTCACAGATCTGGTACGATTGGGGTCAAAGGTGAAATAGGTCAGGAAATGATCACACCAGGTAATATGGTTGGATCTGTCCAGGTTCGGATCATAACTCGTCAAACCATAGGTGGATAGATGTGATGGGATCTGATTATTTCAGATCACACCACTGATCGCAGGTATCTCTACAGGTACGACCAGATTTGCTTAGTTTGAATCGGATTGTGTCGAAGTTATGATCAAGTTTTATTGGTTCAGATCATGATTTATTAATATTCATGTCCAATAAAACTTGATTCAAGTAATTACTCGTTTCTGTGACAGTCGCCAAGTATGACAGGAAAGCTCCGGATCGCGGCAGTGCACAAAGAATCTTTTTAGTAATATTCGCAATACTTTTTAGCTCGCTTGTGGTATACTTAATTTATACAATGTTTCACAGAGTTGTTCTTGTTGAGAAGTACGTATCTGTACGCAAGTGAATATTATTACATTTTCTTTTAAATAACTTATTTACTCTGACTGTTACGCAACTATGTTAATAGAATAGTAAAATTTTTCATGATACGAAGGTATACCACAAATGGATCTGTGCTGTAAATATTACTAAAAACATTCCCTTAGCGTTTACGCACAAGCAATTTACGAATCTTACGGATTAACTCGGATCTGTACATAGATGGGTGTGAATCTGCACAGATCTGTGTTCAGATCTCGTTACTTTTTGTACATTTTCGCTGCTTCACTTATTTATTAGATTTTTACGAAAATTTTCAACTTTTATAGTTAGCTCAACCAGTTTTCTTGCTGCATTTACGCGCTATGTGTACTTAGAAGTTTCTTCCTGAAATCGAAATTTCCGATTGCTCGTACTTCATTTCAGATAAATTTAATTGCGATAAAGTTTTATTTTATTAACTTTATATTGTTTATAATATAGATGACACGCATGCCAAATTCGAATGTCGTTAATTTAACTTACTTGAACTTGTAAATTAAATTTAAATTACTAATTAGGCGGGATCACTCTAATTGTAAAATGTACAATGTTATATATTTATCTATTCCAAATCAATTAATCCCCCCCCCCTCCCCTGCAAAACGATACGCATTTCCCTGGCACTGTTTTATTAATTTATATAATATTTATTTATTTTAAATATTTAACTTTCGAGTTACAAATTGTTATTTAAAAATATCAATATTATTGAATTAATATTTAAGATTCCTGGTAAAATCAAATCTGTGATTTATTATACTCGATAAACTTTATAATTAAATTAATTAAACATAATACAATTGCCTTTGAAATGTTAAAAAACAAAAAAAAAACTTGTTTAAAACTTGTTTTGCATCGATTTAGTTCGCGCCCACTTTTTTGGTCATGTAGAAAACAGTGCTGCTTGTATTGAGACCACAAAAAACGATAAATTTAACGTTTGCAAGAATATTTTTGTATGTAGAATTGTTTCGTTTCTTATCTCAGTTATTGTTTAATTTTCAGTATTTATGTTTGTGATCTTTGGGATGAAAAAAATGAAATAATGAAACATTAAGTCAAATTAAGTCAAAATGCTGATAATAATAGACCTGAATGCAATTTTTAGTACTTTTTAATTAATATCGAGTAAAAATGTTTGAAAATTTACTACAACTAGTAATAAAAAATTTACTTTAAAAATATAGATATATTAGTAACGTTGTCAGAAATAGTAAATATATACTTTTTCATCTCAATGCAATTAATATATTTTTAAACTTTTTCAAAATATAACAATCCACAAAAAGAAATTTCATTATTTCATGATTTCATCCCGAAACTCATTTCCCCGTTCATGTATATTCCAATAAAAGCATTGTACTCAACAGTAGAATTTATTATCGACAAAAAATGTATAAAGAATTTTGAAATGTTCTTAATCATAAGTGACAATATCACTAAGATGATTAAAATATTGTATATTATGGCGTATAAAATGTATTAAGATTGTTTCAAAATGCAAATTATATCTAAATCGACTTGACAATGTTTTTTTTATAATATAACTAATATAGAAATTGGAGTGTAAAAATTGTTGCAACTAAAAGTTGATTGAAACTTTTATTTCACAAACAACACAAATTCCTTTATCCAAAAACTGAAGAATTTCGCAGTATATACCATTAATGCTAACTCAAATCAGCCATAGGATGTTTTTCGCACACATAAATAAACTCTATTAGTGTGATAGTTGACCTCGAAAACACTTGTCAACTTTCTGTATAGCTCCTTCCTTATACTTTTTCGCTACGTATCATATTGCACATTTCTATTTATTTATAGAAAATAAATGAAATAAATAAACAAATAAATAAAAAAAAGTAAAAAAATAAAAAATGAAGTAATTTTCAATGTTCTACGTTCTTTGAAAAATGTTTAAAAAATTGGTGACAAAAACTGTATTGTAGTAATTTAAATATATACACCACTTCAGATAATAACTCGACAAACATAAAAATTATCTTTGCGTGCGATAAATATCCTATCGCATCGCTAATGCAAGTAAACTGATTTCCCTCCCACTTCTCACACATATAAATGTACTATTAAAACAAGAAAATGCAATTTTGAAACAATCTGTATAAAACTGTAATTAATTATTACTGTTGCACTGAGAAAAATTTTATATAAAAACTTATTATTAATCCAAGTAAATTTATTATATTTCGGATGAAATTAAGTTAACTTTTTATAACTTTTACTACTAATCTTAGCAAATTCTTATGAATTTCTTAGCACATTTTACTTTACATTTAATTGTACTCTTTATTTATAGGGATAATAATTATTTAATCCAATTGTATAATATAAATTAAATCATGATGGCAATTTCGTTTTGATTATTAGTAAAGTTTGATATAAAATTTTTTTCATTGTAGGCTTGTGTGTCACGACAATGAGCTTTTGTACATTCTTTTAAATTATTAACATTTCTTCGTATTTATATAACGCATAGAATATAATATTCTTAATTAATATATTTAGATGGAATTGAGTATGCGGGATGTTATCTTTTGCAATTAATTAAAATATGTTCCTGCGCAACAAACATAAATACCGAACAGACCTTCACGTAAATAAATCTTCACTCAATGTCGAAGCAAATGACTGAAATCAAAACCACTTTACTAACGCAAACTTTTCAACGAAACTTTCGCACAACGAATCGAGACAAAAGTTTTCAGTATTAATAATTATTAAATTTATATATGAATGATACTAAGATGTTCTATGCATGCATAGCAAGCCAAAGTAAAGTACCCAAAATGTCATCTGTTTAATCGATAATTACAACCCAAGGTCAATAATAAACCTTTTTTTCACCACAAGTCATTATTATCCTAGGGCGACAAAGTACTCATTAACGTTCTAGAACTATAACTGACTATTCAAAGCTTGTTTTTTAATCATAAAAATTTTTTATTTACCTCTATATAATAAAAAAAATTTAGTTTATAAACACACAAAATTCCTAAATTATTATAAAACTAAATAAATGCCAATTTAACTGCCAAAAAAAAGAGTGGATTTTCTATCGATGTATGAACATCAGTATCAAATTTGCACAATTATTTAACAAAAAAAAAAAATATGTATTTTTCCGTACACCTAAATTGGAGGATGCGTGAATATAAATTTCCTTTCAGTATTAAACGTCAGTCCGGAATTCGGTTTGTCGAAAATGAAGTAAACGAAGATGAAAAGCCAGCATGTACCACGACTAATGTTATTAAGACAAAATCCTCGTAATATAAAGAATCCTTAGACGATAAGCGAAATAATAATTTATTTATAACGACACCTATTTAAATTGATATTTAATTTTATCATCGCTAATTGTACAACCTCTACCGCAGTATTATTAGAAAGAACAAAAAAAACAAAAAAAAAAAACAAAAGTGTGCCCGACGAGGCACGATTATGTATTATAATGTGAACAATAAAAAGAGTTCCTTTATTCATGGCATAGCTTTTGAATGTCTGTTTTGTTCGTTTCCTTTTCCTTCCTTCTTTCGCATTATTTACGTGTATTTGATTTACGCGCGATCGCATCCGTTTGGGAAATGTATCTAAGGCGCTTCTCTCACTTCATCTATATCCTCTATCCTTTTCCACCTTCTTTATATATATCCATATATATATATATATATACATATATCTTCTACTAAACTGAAGCAAAAATCGTACTCGAAATATAAAATGTAAACAAACGATGTTTGTAAATACTTATACAAGGTCAAAAAAACAATACAATGTTTGTTTACACTTTGAAGGTCATGACAATGTAAATAAATACATAGGAAGAGTAAAGCTTGCCTGTAATCCATATTTTGAAAACATTTTCTACTTTAGTTCCGTATCCTTTTTTCTCTCTTTTTTTTTTTTTTTTTTTTGCAAACAGACATCGACTTGCGGCGGCACGAAACTAGGGAGCAAAGCAACTCAATGAAGGAGGAACATCGGCAGGTAGATGCCACTCTTCCGTAAGCCACTTTCAACATACTCAATTTCTCGCACGGCGAAAGAAAAGTGTCCAGTTCAAGTGCTCTCGAGGGAACTACTCTCCCGTTTTTCCCCGCTTAGTCTTTCAAAGACTTTTACACGGCCGTCTGCCGTGTCGACAAAGGTATCGTTTACTTAAAACGATCTTGTTCCAGTTCCAACTCATTTGCCGTGTTTTCACATCCGGTGCTTGAGCCACACACTTCAAGTCACAAAGCCCATCTGTTATGATATTTTGAATAACAGTTCGTTAACGCTGAAATAAATAAGCGATATTCTTTGACCGGCGCGCTAAAATTGGTTTGGATCCTTGTAACGATGTACGAGTGCGTGACGTAATACTAGAGTTATATAATTAATCATTCGGCTAGTAAGATAGAGTTCATTTCAGTGCTTATCATTCAAATGGGATCAAATGAAAATGATTAGTTCGTATAGACTGAGAAAAATTTATGAATAGTTGGTACTGTATTTTATAACAACTTCAGGATTTCTATACGGAAAAAAAACGTATTCGCTTTGGTAGGTAAATGAGTTTATCTAGCAATTTTTAACTACTTTAGTAAGAATTTATTCTATTTGCAGAAGAACCTAGATATTAAATCGACTAAAATGAATGTATAAACGTTACATAAACTGTATGGCTGATTCAACCGTACATTTATCTTATGGGGACTCAACATAACCTCAATATGTTAACGAAAACTACTTGGATTTCACTGTGTTGACGATTAGATAAATTTGTATGGCTACGATAATTATAATTTCTACTTATCCCAATAATGGCCAAACAATATATATAACTTAAATAGAAATTTAGTAGTGCACTTCATATTTTTTTTTCCATGTAGTACTCCTTACAATATGATATAGTATCTTAAAAAGTATTAGAAAAAAAATGTCTTTATGAAGGAATGGAACTTGTTACCTTGCAGTCACCAGTCTCGCGACTTACCTCCACTCTACACTGCCACTCGCAAAGATACTCGTCTTTATTAAACTCTAGTGTCAGCCTGAGGGGCGTGGCTTAACCGACGGCGCAAAGTGGGGGTAAAGGACGCAACTGGAGACTATAAGCTAACGAGTTCAATTCCTCGGCCACATTTTCACCAATAATTTCAAAAAAAATTGCATCATATTATAAGGAATCTTATAAATCTACTAAATTTTCAATTTAGTACAAGGAAAATCTCAGTACTCTTTGATTCCACCGCGCGGAACAAAAGTGTGACCGCTGCAAAAGCTTTATCGAACGATCAGCGATTCGTCCTGGGCATTAATCACGATTCTGAGCGCCGACAGACGGAAGTGCAAGAAGAATTGGTGGGGGGGGGGGGAAGCTCACGGTTAGTGAATCCTTATTGATTTTGTATGAGTTTGATATAGGTGGAAAGAAAAGTTCCGCATTTCTGGACGACGCCAGCGCCCAAAAATAATTGGGAGGGGGGGATCCATCGCCACGGGCCTTAATTAAACGGCCCGTTTCCAACTCGTCCCTCAAATGAATGGCCCAAAGAAACGCTTTTTACCGATCTCGCCCGAACGTGTGTCTGCGCCTGCGCGCGTTAATGCGCGCGAAACGTCAGATTAACGTACGAAAAACGTAGGCCATTTACAATTCGTGGTGTGTCGCGGGCCAACGGCAGCGTATACATAATTAAAAGCGGTGGGCGCGGTCAGGTGTTTGAATAAGAAACGCGAAATTCGAGCGCGGTCGAGGGAATCGTTTGGGGGGGGGGGGGATTAGAAGTACTAAATTGAGCCTACAAAGTGACACTTTTGCATCTGATGACAAACTTTGTTTGAATAGCAACATATTTATGACAAAACCGTTCTTTACACCTAAAATTAAAGTGTATTTTAGATATCTTTAAAAGACTGTTGAAGTTATTGCTAAATGTTTTAATACATCTTTTTGCTTTTTATAAATAATGAAAATATGTGTTATTAATAAGGATACATGTAAAAAAATTGAGATATAAGAAAATTGTTATTAAAGTCAGTCTATTATTATTTTTGGAAAAGAGTTATTCCTTTTTACATTTTTATATCAATTTAGAAATATATCAATGCATTTGAATGTTTTAACATTTATTAATTATTCGGAATTGCGTTTGTAATCTAAAGAGATTTAATGTCGATTTTAATCGCATTTTTAATCATTTTTATTCGCAAATATTTAAAGCATTTTGCAATTAATATTCATAAATTTGATGATGGTGATGTTGTATTCAAATTTCAAATACATACACTGTTTTTTAAACAAACAAAAATGAGTTATCAGACAGCACGATTTATCAGAATATCTTCTGGTCGACGAAGACCTATTACATTGCTATTATTCTATTTTTAATCTCTTAAAATATCATCGCTTATCTGCGCTTATTAAAATCGTAACTACAGGATCATAAACCTAATTACATCAATATTTTATATGAAAACATAAAACTTAAATTGCTATGAACTTAAAATGTAAAATCTGTTAATTTCATACGATTCTTTTGCATTTTATAACATTAGGTTTCGTACACGCTTTGAAATAATGCAAAGTCGTTAATACAATTATTTTCATGAGGTTATCGACCTTTAATACCGAATTTACTCATTTTACTCTTACAAAAAATAATATTAGACGATGAATTTTTCTACATCTAAAGTTTAATTAAAAATTTTAAAACATCCACAAATGATCCGCGCGCGAGAAATATTTTATTTTTCCCGAAATTTTATCATAATGAAACTTGTCAAATCCCTGAATATTCATCAGAATAGAATAATTTCCTCGCGACATACACACATCCCACATCTCAAGTACAAGGCAACACATATTTTAACACGCCATTCGCAAAATTACATATTATCCCCTTCGTATAGGTACGATTTAAACGCAATTCGCTCATTGCGTAAAGCCGGGCGCAATTTTACACACTGTTATTCGCGGACGAGGTTTCGCACGGGGCATAAAAATAGTGCGTAAAACGAGCGAGAGAATTGCGATTACGAATGCGAACAAAAATCCGTCGTAAAGCGTGCTTTTTTCCACGAACCATTGATATGGCGCGAAGCCCCATCCTTTTGTTCATTTAATCCGTTACAGAGTGTCACGCTGGCGCGCGCGTGTCCGTGCGAGTACTGGTGTGTGCGCGCAACGCGTACCGGGGCATACAACGACGTGTCACGCACGTTATAAGAATGCGATAAGTCGCGCTCGCGGCCATGTCACGGCGAGCAATACAATACCAGCAGAGCCACGTATCGTCTAGCGGTGCCATTGTGTCGGTCCTCCGGCGATGGCGTACCTCCTCGAGGAGTCTCGGTAGCGTGACCTTATTCCACTAAAATATACGCGAGCAGCATGCGAAAACAAAGGAGCACCGCTGCCAACCGGTGGCTGACCGATCGGGCTCGAGTACGCACCGATGCCATTGTTTCGAGCGTTGTTCATATGCGCCGACCAGACTCCCCAAAAACAACCTCGCCGCTTCCTCTGGAAGGTCAGCGATGCTCTTTTTCACTTAGTCACCGATATAACCGACATGATCTGCAAGAAAAATATCGACATGACGAATGGTTTGCAGGCTGATGTGACTCATCGGTCAAGTCCCCAATTTCATTTGCTTTTTCGCGATGTTGCTGCAATTGGTGGAGAGTTTTTCAAGATGTACTGGTTTTTGCTTCCAGACGCATTTGGAACGGAACAATTTGTCTCGATGGAAAAGGGATATTAATTTCTATCAAAATATTTAGTTCTTATCTAAATTTTGGATAGGCTTATAAGGTCTAATAAAAGTTACTGATAGTAGTAAACTGGTCGTATATTTGAGAAAATTAAATAATTCTTAATTTAGCTAAACGTATATACTGATACTTTTTACTAACTTGAGTTGGTATATTTTTAATTTTTTTCAATTATATTTCCACATTGTGAACAATGTTGATAATTTTTATTAACCTTTTTTCAAATGTGCAATTGCTTTCAATTGTATTATTATAACTTGTAATATATTCAACATATCTTAATTTTATATATCAGACAAAACTGATTACTTTATCGTTTTTTGTTATAAATAGGAAACGCGATAGTCGCGAAGCGGTAAAGTTAATTAATAAAGACGTTCCTTAGTTAACTGAAATTCGACTGTCCAATTAACTTTTGATTACAGTGGAATTGAAAATCGGATTTGATTGATCGGCGCGACTTATATTTAGGTGGTATTCAAATTATACTTGCAAGTAAAGGTGAAAAATAAGTTACTGCCACAACAGTCTCGATAGTTATTTCGCCTGCAAACATCCTTTAACGTCATCAATCAGATTCTACTCGCACCAATTAAGATCTCAAGATTGAGAATGCAGATTGCTCGAATGGTATTTCGTCTTTTGCAGCGCACTCGAAACACTTTTTAACGTTGAGATGAATTAAGCTTTGCTAGACAGGAAATGTAATAATTTATATTCTTTAAAAAGTCATCAGCAATTCGATTATTATTGGACATTTCCTGTCTAAGGTTCTTCTTTTTTTAAACATTTATTTGCAACAGATGTAAAAATAAATGAGCTATGTAATGCAGAGTCGAAGGTAGAAATATTATTGCTATAAAATTTGTTAAATATAACTTTGGAAGAAAGGAAAATAGTATAAATCTCTTGGTGTTTCAGAGAAATTGTTAAATTATTAAAGAATATCTTCTTCGCAAATTGTTCCATTCTTATTTATAGAATCTTATTTCAAATTTATTTAAGAGATTTTTAAAACTTGAAACTACTTTCTTTTTTGTTTTCTCAGTAAGTTAAAGTCCGCAATGAAGGTTAGAAAATATTCTTTTTCTTTTGTTTTTCAGTTTGCTTAAACTAAGTTTTCTCGTTTACTTGTTTCAAACAATAAAGATTATCGCTATGATCGAGAGTGTAAGAATAGGTGTTACCTTATTACACGGTACCTGGTATGCTATAAAGAATGTACATGGTGTATTCTTTTTCAAATTTAGAACAAATTCGTTTGTACACTAAAAACAAAAGTCACGAGGTTAATTTTGGTGATTATTTCTAGAATGTTGATTTTTTCGATTACAAATTGCATAACATACTGTACAATTTTATAATTATCATGAGGATGCACTGAAATATAAATCTAAGAATGTTTTATCTTAATTATGATTAATTTGACTAGACTCTGATTTGAATCAAACATTGTCTGGAAGAAAGTTACATGTTGACTAATTATTATATCATTTTGATCAGATATTCTGTAGAAATTAATGATAAAGCTAATTTTATAATTAAAGAGATTCATGGCAAGTAATTTTCTACAAATATAATGTAAATTGTTATAATCTTTATAAAGATAAAATGAGAAATACGTGACAGAATTTATGGCTAATAAATTTACAAATTTTACAAACTATTTTCAGCATTTATGCGTTCATTGTTTTTTAATTAATAAAGTAAAGTTAATTATTTTTAAATTCAATGATAAAATTTAAATATTTAGAATTTTGTTGACATTTTTGTTATGCATTGACTTAATGAGATTCTTTACACATTTCAATATAATGTTATTGACTCTTATAGTTCAAAAATTAAAAATTTACCAATACATTTTTATATTATACCTTTCATTGCACATGGTTCCAATTTGCAGTAATGATTTACATAATTTTTACGTTGACGATTCATAAAATGACAATTACTTTTATATTACTGCAACTATTTTAAACTCTATTTAATTAAGATGTGAACAAAAGTAATTCACTTTACCTTCCTACAAGGTATACTAAGGTTTTCACTTTACTTTTATTTGTAATAATGCTGATTTTACGTGAAACCATAGCCCTCGAAAGTCCAATGCTATTATAAATGTATGTCAATGTGATTTGTACTTAGACAATTATTTTTTTCCCTCGCAAAGCAAGTATTTCGCCAAAACTGTATTCGCATAATAGGCGCTTAAAAGTGCCTTTAAAAATGATACACCCTGTACATATTTACACACATATTCCGCGTGTACGCGGTCTGGCCTTATTATCGTGGCGGTGCAATTAAAGAAGGAGGCTAGAAATTAGCGGGTGGCGGACGGTGTAAGTATAGAGTCCGCGTATACGAGCGAGCCAGCGAAAACGACGTTGCACGGGCGAGGGGAGGAAGGCACTAAGAAACGAGGGAAAGAGGAAGTTGGAAAGAGAGAAGCACGCGGCGAAGAGGAAGAGGACAGCCAGCTTCTGAATATGCATAGGCTAAACGGAACGGGACGAGGACGAGATAAGGGCCGACTTATTTTTCCTACCTTTCATTTTGTTTCATCCTTATTTTATTTCGGTGCTAACTGCTACCGCCACCGGAGATGCCTCACACCATCCTTGCTTCTTTTCCTTCGATACCATCAGCTTTAGGCAACGGTTTTTCTGCAAAAGATATCGCCGTTGTTCAGTGCTGCCGAATTTCTTTTCTCCCCCTTTTTTCATTTTTTATTCTATACTTTTCGAAAATTGACGCACTTTTGAAAAAGTGCGCAACTTCAATAAAGTAAGAGCGATTATTTAACAGCTCGAGTAAACGACCATTAATCGCGTTTTACAAGTTCGTGATATAGTTAATGACGGGCGATTTGACGTCATTATTACTTAATCTTTGACCACATTTAATAAATAACTGTAATCAGTGTGCAAATTACGAACACTCCGCAACGTTCAACTAAGCGTCCGTTTTCACACTTAATGCAAGTTGTATCTTAATACGGTTTGTATTAAAAAAGAAAGAAAAAAAGAATTTAAAAACGCGAGGGGATTTATTTTTTATGTTTCTTAAGGTTAGATATGGATGCAATAACATTTTTTCAACGTTCATTTAAAGCATGTGTAAATATGTGTATGAATATATTTTTTATAGATAAGAAATGGAAAATATTTATAATAAATAATCCATTTCAATGTATCATTTATTTAACATTTAGAAGAAATTATTTAATGAATGTTACAGTTTTGATATGATATAGTTACAGTGAGAAAAAAGTGCTGGTAAACATGACAATGAACGTTATTATACTATCATAATTCTATGGTACAATTCACAGTAATTATTTAGTCGAAACATAACGCGAATGCAAGTATAAACTGTGTTTGCAGTCCGTCCGTAAGTTTGACTCATACCAAGTGTACGCGCTCGCAAATGTTACCAGAACTTTTGTGACGCGTCTAATTCCCAAACGATTAGGCGTGCGACCTTACGAATAAGTATGCTTTCGGGCGCGTGTATCGCTCGCTCAAATGTATAAACAACTGTCGAAAACGGCGGAAGACTCACGTGTTGCCGCTGATTAGTATGCGCCCTGTCACATCGCAGTCCTGTACGTACCGTAACCTGCAGGAAACTACTTCCTTTTTCTCTCGATACGGCCGGTCAAAAATCATGAATATGCATGCAAAGATGTCTGTTAAAGCTTCTGGCCATTGCTTATCGGTGAATCAATACCCAGCTTGTACGCTTAAAAAATGTTGCGGAAATAATTATGACCTTTTTTTTTTCTTTTTTGTTTCTTCCCTCCCTTTTTTCCAACCGTACAATTACAATAATTTCGCCGAAAATTTCACAGACGTAATGTTATTCGTGGCGATGGCGCGCGATAATTTGACTTTCGGTCAGTGCGGCCGATTGGCCTTGACATTAAATTTGCCTTCGATCAGTTGGGCGGCCGATTCGATAGCTGGCGAAAATTCCGATGCATTCCAAGTTTGTTGCACAGTTCGCGGACTTTCTTTTCATTCTTTGTATGCTAATGCGGTCCGCGACCAATGTCGAGATAGCGTTCAATCTTCGCCTTCTTTTTATCTGATGTGTATGCTTATGATAATTAACGAACGTAACTTTGCTGTGGCGAAAAATCGAGTATTAAGACCAATTTGTTGTCTGGTACAACTGACTTGTATTTTAACCAAAAACGGAATTGTTATAAGTAAAACATTTGTTACTAATTAATAAACACCAATGATGTTCTTTTAAAGTATTATTAGAATATGGTTCGTGTCCATGAATTATAAAAATATAGATAGTTCAACAGAGTATCGGAACTTTTCTCACATATTTTCAGCACTCTAACTATATTATTTCACTGCGTATTAAAACTTTGAGTAATGCCAGGTTGAATCATGATA
The DNA here is from genome assembly GCA_022817305.1 of Leptoteleia sp. ZL-2020. Classification (NCBI taxonomy): domain Eukaryota; kingdom Metazoa; phylum Arthropoda; class Insecta; order Hymenoptera; family Scelionidae; genus Leptoteleia; species Leptoteleia sp. ZL-2020. The sequence goes on along the minus strand of JABFPN010002545.1, from coordinate 1,851 downwards.
AGCAACGTGATTTTTATATCTAATATTCGCACTTAATTTAAATTTAATGCGTCACAATAAAACGAAGAATGAAAGCAATAAAATGATACCGCGGAGTCTCGCGGAGCCAAGGATATTACGAAAATAATTTGAAAAAGCTCCGCCGTCATAACTTGAGGAAGCTTAATTGAATTCGTTTTAATTATTTCGAGAAATTCCATACGGAAGGCGCGGCGTATAAAAAGGGATATTTTTCTGCTTCAGAGCAGATCATCCGTACAATGCGTGCTTTTTTGCGGGAATAAAGTTCTCGGACTGGCGGATAAGCGATGCAAGTAATTATGGCAGTCCAACAATGAGGAACCAATGAAGATTCCGTGCGTTCTTGCAACGTACTTTGCGGTGCAGCGCTATGACTGTGCAGCAGGAAGGAAACGTAAAATAAATATAGCGACGAGCAGGGGTCCGGGGATCGGGTACGAGAACTGGAACTAGAACTGGACGGTAGTCCGGCCAGAAAGATACATATTTTTAAATATTTTAGTCACGGTTCGCAATCGCCTCGTCACGCAGCCTTGCCACCTACTGCCTAGTAGCCATTACGTATCTACTATTTACCAGCCTTATATACTTACCTACACACACATATACATACATACATACATAGTCTTGCTTATATACCTGTGACCAGCTACATATATTAATTTGCCAGCATGTGTATTTATATAAGCATCAACAACCTACACACGCGTAAATTTATATATTAATACAAAATAGTATATAAGTTGCACCGGTAACTAGACTAAAGCTCTGCTACTTCGTGACACGTAAATTTACACACTTACATTGATTATGTAAGTGGCACCATACGCATTCTCAAATACACGTGTCGCGCTGCATTAATAATAGAAATATATTTATGATAATGGCCCCCGCTAATATAGCGCTGTCGTAGAAATAATTACCGTTGGTAATACAATTTTAAAAGGCCTCCTTTAATCCAGATTTCATTTCGCTCCGTCTCACGTGTACAAGAAAAGATATAATGTGATGGATTGCCTGGAAAATAATTATTTACCTGAAATATAATGGATATTTCGTGATATATATTCAAAGTAATCCATTCATTGGCGGTTGGTTTCTCATTGATTGCAATGCTCCAATTTAACTGTTCTTCAAGGTGTATCTTTGTAAAATTTAAATCGAGATGGAAAACTGCTTTTCATTTCGCAAACATTTTGCATCGTTAATGACAAGTGAGGGCAAATCTGCGGTCGATCATTCTGCCTTGTTGAAGTGCGACGTTCAAATTGCCGCAGGAGAGGTGCGCAAACTTTTCCTGAATGTCCAGAAACAATGCCAGTAGGAAACAGTACAACTGCCGCAACTGCCTACGTGGCATTGTGGTGTGTATTATAAACACGCCGTGGCCACTCGAGTAATTTATTAATAATATTCCGCAGATGTAGGCAGTTTAGAGCTGGTAGGCGATCGCCCAGCTTGAGTTTCCGGCACAAACAGATAATGCGGCTTTTACGTATAGCGTGGCCATGTGACGTAAGAGTGGCCCGAGGAGCAGCGCTGTTACAATTATAACCAAAATGAGAATGCGAGAGATGTTTATGGTGCATCGTAATTTATGTAAACGGCCCCTGCGCGCGTACATTATGGCTTTTTGAATCTCGTTTCTTTTTCGTTTGTAAACAGCGTGGGTAACGAGGTTGTTTATTAACTGGAAAAATGCAATGTGCAGGAAGTTTCAAACGTTGGATATCCAACGAATTGTCGGACTTAGAAAATTTTCGGACTCAAAAATCAACATCGGTATAAAAGCAAAAAAATAACGATAATATAAATTCTAGCTATATGCAC
>JABFPN010002544.1:0-21755 GCA_022817305.1 Leptoteleia sp. ZL-2020 | reverse complement strand
TTAATTTAATCCGTGAAAATAATCTATGAGAATGGAAAAAAGTCACTCTGGGCTGTTTGTTTGCAGACGTTACATTGAATACCGACAATCTTGAACGAAATGACACCAACTAACACAAGTAAGAAATATTAGTTATTCGAACTATAGTTTATGAGTTGTCGAAAAAACGAACTAAAAAAGTAAGTTGTGGCTGAATTAGTTCTCACAACTATAGTTTTTGATTTGTCCAACTATAAATTTATTTAGTCCAACTTATTTGACAATAACTTAAAGTTTTTAGTTGGCCGTACTAAGCAAATTTCTCTCAGTGTGAGGATTTTCAATAAATGATTGCATTACCTGTATACTTTTATCCACATTGGTTGCTACTTTCGGTCTAACAGAACGAGGCCGATCTTGTACAGAGCCAGTTTCTTCAAATCTCATTACCGTTTTTCTCACAGTAGAAGTTGAGATATTTGCACGGTTTGGATGCGTGTTATTAAACAAATTGGCAGTCTACTCATATGATCTAGTAAGATCACCGAAACCGCGCATTCTAATAATTGTTATCCGTTCTCGTTCAGATAAAGACATCTTAGAGAATGATGTTTCAGTTAATAATAAATAATAATATTAAAGAATAATATGTATTATTATTTTTTAGATAGATAGAAGATAGATAGATAGATAGATAGATAGATAGATAGAGAAACAAAGTATTATAAAAAATTAAAATAATAAATAACAACTTCATATTAATCATAAATTGAATTGTTTACAAATGACGACTGTATCATCAATAATAATAAAAACATTTTTTTTTTCTTTTCGAGTTCTTCCATTATCTTCAAACTTTCGTTTTATTTTTAGTGTCTGAAGCGCCATCTATCATAAATCGAAAAAAATTCTTCAAATAAAAGTTTCATATTTTTTCAAGTACTATTCGAATCTGCAATAAAAAATAGGGGTTCCCATTTAAGATTCCAAAGTTCCCTCCCGCCCCACCCCCAGGGGGTGGGGGGTAGAAGTCGAGTTTGGTGTCATTGGATAGCTTTTTTTATAATATTAGACACGTATTTTTTTGTTTCAATTTCCGTTGTATTTTTTGCGAGATATTTCACCATGTCCAGACTTTTGATACACCCTGTATATATAAATATGCTAAGAGGTGATTACTGACTCTAGGCCAGAACCGTAGTTTCCAAAAAAAACTCTGGTCAGCGTTCAAAAGCTCCATTTCGTATTCACGTTATTGAATAATCTTAATATCTTATAATATAAATCTTAATCTTACGATTTTCAGAAACAGTTCATGCTTCTGAGAGCAAAAATGTATGAGACAATAGACAAAGCTGTTCCCAGAGTTTTCGGAGAAGTAATTAGTCGCGAAGTGCAACTGCTATATAACGCTTGCGGTAAAAAAAAAGGAAATATAGAAGAAGAAAATTTTTCAAAAACTAATGTTTATAAAATTACTAAAGGTGAGTTTTGTATTAAAGTAATAAAAAATTAAATTCGATATTTGTTTAACATTTTATTATTTTTAACATTTGTTTCTTTTTCAGATGTTTTAATGGATGTATTTTCGATACCAGAAGAAAAAATTCTGACCCGCACAAGTAGGTGGCTAGCGGGTGCTGGAGATGGTGGTGGTGGAAAAAAAAATCCGCAAAATGCAAATAAATATCTAAATTTCTATTTTTTTCCTACTTTTTCTTACATTTTATGTAATGAAGCATGAATAAATAATGTAATATTATGAGTTTGTTTTAAATTACATAATTTCCTGTCATTCATTCCACAAGTTAATTTGTTAATACGGTTGTACATTCATTCTGTCGCAACAATTACCGCAATTGTTACAGATACGTAATCAACGTTAAATAATTGTATTGGGCCAGTAATAGCTGCGAATATTGGACCAACGTTTGTCAACTAGATTGGTCCAGCGTTATAAACACATGCTGGGACAACGTTTGTTACGGATATATAATTAACACTAGTTTTAAAATTGTAACTGATATTGGGCCACTGTCAATAACTTATATTGAAACAGTATTGTTTGCTGATATTGGATCGATATTCAGATATGTTTTTCAAAATCATTTTAAAATCGATACTCGATATTGGCACAATATCAGATACCAATATTGGGCAGATCTATATTGGCGTTACATTTCGATATTGGGCCAAGCTAAAAACCTGATATTGGGCTAACGATCGATATCGACAAATGACGTCGTGTGGATATTGGGCCAATTGTTTTTTTCTGCATGGGTAGTTACTCCATGAAAGCCAATGTATTTGACTATATGACGTATGTGGCTTCGCGCGGAACGTTAGCAGTAGCAGAGGTGGCAGCAGACGAATTTTTATCGGAGTACGACTAGCGCCTTCAGGCACGGAGGAATTTTAATAGTTCATGAATTACTGTCTTGTAGCATTGCCGTGTCAGCCTGCTCATAACCGATGCCACTGACCAAGTCATAGAATATTAAATTTCTTGGTTATGTCGCTAAATGTACTGACCGAACATAAAGAAACAACTGCGTAAACGCTATAATGAATCGATCACCAATCGATCTTAGAATAACGCTAAGGGCTGACCGAACTACACTCACAAAACTGTTGTCACAAAGCCACTGCCACGTTCTTATGTAACGCCTCGGGATCGGGAATTACCACTTTTAGAACGAAAACAGTAATATTGTATTACAGATACAATACTGGAATGCAGTACTGTAAATTACATAAATTTGGTACTATATTATCATTCAAACAGTTGTGAAAATGAACTGAATCTGTACTGATAATCGGTACTGCAATACTGCCTTTTTTAATATAAAATCAGTAATAATTCATTACTGGTACAGCACTGGAATTCAGTATTTTAAATTATATAAATTTGGTACTGTATTATCATTCAAACGGTAATGAAAAGGTACTGAATCTGTACTGGAAATTGGTACTGCAACACTGACTTTTTTAATATAAAATCAGTAATATTTCATTACTGGTACAGCATTGGAATTCAGTAATGTAAATTCTATAAATATGGTACTTTATTATTATTCAAACGGTAATGAAAATGTACTGAATCTGTTTTGGAAATTTGTACTGCATTACTACTATTTTTAATATAAAATCAGTAATATTTCATTACTGGCGCAGTACTGGAATTCGATATTGTAAATTACATAAATTTGGTACTGTATTATCAATCAAACGGTAATGAAAAAGTACTCAATCTGTATTGGAAATTGGTACTGCATTACTGCTAATTTTAATATAAAATCAGTAATGTTTCATTACTGGCGAAGTACTGGAATTCAATACTGTAAGTTACGTAAATTTGGTGCTTAATGGTTTGTCAAGCAGTACTGGCAAAAGACTTAAACAGTACTGAAATATGATTATCGTATTTCAGTACTGAAACAGTACTCAGCCATTAGTCAGTACTGTTTCACTGTCGGCAATTCCTACTTGGGTAACTGTGACAAATTTATAAATTGCCACAGGTATCCGATTATACTTTTTCAGGCAAAATGTTACAATTTTAGAAGATGAAGTTTCAAAAGTGAAACGATATATACGAGCTAAATCGCTCGAAATTGCGTCCAGCCTACAGGGGAAACACTACAGAATAAGAATACAACTCGATTGAATTTTTTACTATGGCCATTTTCGATGTGAGACTTCGATGTTGTGCGAAATGGCTGAAATCTCGTACGGCTTGTACGTAAAGCGTTATAAAAAGAGCGTTTTTCAGCCATTTCGCACAAGTTGGAAGTCTCTTATCGAAAATGGCCATAGTAAAAAATTCAGTCGAATTGTATTCTCATTATGTATTGTTCCCCCTATTGGCTGGATGCAATTTTGAGCGATTGAGCTCGTATATTATCGGTTTACTTCGGATTATGTACTATTGGAATTGCTCCAATTTAAAATGTATTTAATTTAATTTTTTTTTATTAAGCTTTCGATTAAACTTTTAACGTTATATTCTGTTAGTCATTAATTAGTAACAATGATTTATGTTGATTTGGTGGCGTTAGTTGCATTTTTAATGTGGTTGAGCCAGCTTGATTGAAATACTGGAGCAACCATGGGTTTCTCAGAAACGGCTATAGGAAAAAAAAATTTTTTTTAGTAATTAATTAGTAAATAATTAGTACTTAATTATTTTCTATATTTTTTTATATTGTTGAGCCAGCTTGAGATACCTCTTATTTTTCATGAAATTACTGTATGTAAAAATACTAATACTGTATAAAAATCTAATCTAAATTAAAATTGTGAGAAGCCTTTGTGATTTTATTTCTATGCCATATATTTTTATTGCCAAAGTTCTGATTTTATCTTAATATATTAAATAATAATATTTAATTTTAAATAATAATTATAAAATAATATTTCATAATGAAAAAAAAAGTTAAATTTGGAATTGAACTTCAATGGCTCGTGTGAGAAGCAAAAGTCTTCCCAACTGAGGCAATAAAATATATTTAATATAATGATATCATTAGTCCATTTATTTATTCCACTGTTGTTTGTTTTTTTAGCCTTTTTCATTATGAAAATATTCAAATTATCGGTAAAACCTGTAAGAACATAATCAGAGTGTCATATTTGATCATTTCGATACATATTTGCATTAAAATACAGTCAACCATGTGCAATAGAGACAGCTCTAGCGATTTCGGACGAGCGCCACCGAAGACACTCGAATGCGACTGCACACGTATACTACTACATAGAAAATGTCCCACGGCCCACGGCTCATTGGCATCACTGGCGAGACCCTCTCACGTCCACCGGACGTCTCCCCTTACATCCCCAGCGATGTCTCCTTGCACGTCTGCATGACGTCTCCTTTCACGACTGCACGTCGTCTCCATACATGTCTGCATGACGTCTCCTCTCACGACTTCACGTCGTCGCCACACACGTCTTCATGACATCTCCTCCTACGTCTGCTTGACGTCTACTTGACATCTACTCACATGTCCATCGCGACGTCTCCGTTCACGCCCATAGTGTCGCCTCCTACTATATCTTAACGATGTAATAGCCTCTAATAACCACAAACTCTCCTGAACCATCTTACGCCCATACCTTGACTAGGCAGGACCCCTTATCATCCACCCCAAACAAGCAAAACCCTGAACCTACGTCAAATGACGTCCAAAGCGGGGCCATACGTTTCAACCCCCAATTCCTTGCTTTATACATCTCTAGTAAAAATCAAACATATATGTTCATATATGGATTAAGAAAAAACATATATGTTCATATATGGTCATATATGGATTAAGAAAAAACATATATGTTTATATATGGTCATATATGGATTAAGAAAAAACATATATATTCATATATGGATTTTTTTTCGTAATCCATATATGAACATATATGTTTTTTTCTTAATCCATATATGACCATATATGAACATATATGTTTGATTTTTACTAGGGATGTCAGCTCTAAGTATACAGAAGAAGAAGCCATAGTTAAAGATAAAATATTCAAGGTATATATTGAATGTAAAGAAATATTTAGGGGAAGTAAAGAATTATTTGGGAATTAATATTGAATATGAGTATAAAAGAAATATTATGAATCTAAGTCAACAAAATTACATTAATATTTTAGCAACAAATACAATATAAAAAATTCGAGGTATATAGAAGTAAAGTTCCAGAAAATCCAGGACGCGCTTGACGGAGAAACATCCAAATTCGTAATTGGTAGCCTGTTTCCTCGGAGTTAAAAGCGCGTATGGTGGTAGTCTCTTACAGGGCTGTCAACCCCCACGAGATCGCTGACAAGAAGCGATCAAAGGTAAACGGCGCAAAATCAAATATAAAGACCTTGTTTCCAAATATAAATGGGAAATAAGATAAGCACGGGATACTCTAGTCGATGGTCCTGAAACGGAAAAACATCCAGTAACTTGTCAACTTCCATGGAGAAACGCAATTCAGCTCTACTTTCAGGAGCTGGGGTCGAGCAAAGTAGATCTTTGCCGATCACTTGTAGTCGGGCTAATTAATTATACTAGTACGCAAAACTCGACCCAAAGAAATTTGGGAAGACGCGTACTAAAAATTCTGCCAAAGATCTGTACTTTAGCAGAAAGGCGTATTCCCGTCAATAAGCCACGAATACATAGCAGAAGTCGAGATGCATTTAATCGCAGACTAATATGAGGAAACGATTTTTAAGGCCAGTATTGCGGTAAGGAAGGCAGAGTCTGCGACTACTTTGAAGGAGTTAGTGGTGGCTCCTTGATGAAATGAAACAAAGTGGTGCGTCCTCGTCCGGACTCACTCGGTTAAGGTCGAGTCCTGAACCGTTCTCGGGGAGGATGACAAAAGATGAATTGGTACAGGACCAATTTGGGACGCCTTCCCGGGGTTCCTCGCGAGTGCGAGTCGTTTCTTCTCCTTTTGTTTCGACATTGGGAGATAGTTTCGGTCGTAGCAAAGACCCCACCGACTGACCGCTAAACGGCATCATTTTGGATAACTCCAAGACTGGCCCCCGGGCTGTTGTGGAGATGAGGGGGACATAAAGGTATGGACATGAAGATTTTCGAATACAAAGAACTGCGTATGCCCTAAAGGCGAGTTAGCAGTAATAGATAAACTAATCTACCTTCAGGAACCACAATTTCCGGTTCAGCTATCAGAAGGTGGCGAACGGCTGCTTCATGTGGCGCGTAATCTCGGCACAGGCAACCCTGAAGAGGTCTGCGACGAAATCCTGATCTTCCTTGACGGAATCATACGGCCATTGAGTGAAAGATATGTAAGAAACGATACTGCCATCCAGTTTAAATAGATACCTAATGTCAAGGAGGCATCAACACAGATCGGAGTATGCGAAAACCCAGGAGCTATGGAGGAAGAATTCGTCCAAGTGCCTGCGGTGGATACTCCAAGACGCTAAACCAACAACTGACCTACCTCCCGACCGGATATTCGGAATATGGAGGAACGTGATGATGGCCGAGGGAAATAAGATCCTAACGCCGTCGGATCGTAGAAGTAGCAATCATCTCTTCGAACTTCTAAGACCGGTGACGGTCGCGGAGGTCAGAGCTGCGTGAATGCTGTCCAACACAGCCCCAGGGCGGATGGCCAAAAGTATAAGTGAACTCTTAGCAGTAACATTTAACATCTCTCTTTGTGCAGGACGTGCCATTCAGACCTCTCAAATTTAGGACCACGCTCACACACAAGAAAACAGAAGTCGCTAGCCCGGGCGATTATAGACCAATAACGGTCTCTTCTTTACTGCTAAGAAAGTATCATAAGATACTAGCAGCCAGAATGCTTAAGCTACTAGAGATTGATGAACAAACAATGAGCTTTTAAAAATATGTACATTCTCATTGTATTCTGGCTCGACCCCGTCCTTAAAAAGACGAGGGAAAAAAGCAGAAAATGAAATTGGGCGTTTTCTATGTCGACAAGAAGATTTTGCCACACATCAAATGATCATCAAAGTGCTAAGGCATCTGGGAATTCCAGAACAACTTGTTTCCTACATTGCTTTCAGTTACGCTAAATCAGCAACGCATCTAGTGCATAATGGCGTCCGATCAGAAGAATTCAGACCAGCCAAAAGAATTAAGCAGAGGGACCCACTATCCCCCTTGCTTTTCCTCCTTGTTCTCAACACCACTTTGTAAAAGTTACCAACCGAAGTCGAGGTACGACTCGGCGGTACAAAGATCAATGCCACTGCATTTGTGGATGACTTGATCATTTTTGCCACGATACGGCGTGGCCTTCAAAGAAGCCTAGATGTGATTTCTGACTCGCTCGCTTCTTGCGGCTTCAAAGTCAATCCATCTACTGTGGCGCTCGAATACATAAGGACATAGAAAATAACTAACTAAATTTGAATACATACAATGAAATACTAACATATTACATTTCTAATTAAATTATAACACATTTCTAACAATTGTGAATATTTTGTGTTACTATTTGATTATAAATTACATAAACTTATATTAAATAATTTAATTCAAAATAAATGCATATATTTCATATACTTAAGCACAGCAAAAACATAATTTATTATTTGGTAACAAAAAGGATTAATTTCTCCAAAAACTAATAAATATTAATCAATATATTTTCGACGACTAATATTTAGTTGGGAAGCCTTTTGCTGGTTTTACAGAGTCTAATCGACGTGGCATTGAATCCGCAAGCCTTTGACAGCGTTAAGGAGATATTGATGCCCAACCATCTTGAATACACTGCCATAATTCTGTTAAATTTTATGGATTCTGCTGTTTAACGTACTTATCGACATTGTTCGGCGTTGTAATGCGCCTCCATATATATGTTACGTATTTTTGGTTTCCGTTATAAATTGTCACCGGGTATACTTATATCTTATCGCAATTTAAATTCTTTTATTTTCGAATATAATATAATCGCGTGAATGTGAGTATCCCGCGTGTTGTGGTTCCGCGGGCACGCATTTTATTTCGCCTATTTCGTACTATTTCGGCCCGCGCGGCCTCAGTACAGCGATAGCATTCAAGTTGCGCCGTGCTCGCGCTTCTTCACGCACCGTCAAGCAAAACGCGGATATTATCGCTTCGTTCGCGATCTCGGTCCGGAGACAGAGTCGTCCTCCAGGACCCGTGTTCATCATTATTTACAGTTCAATAAAAAAATTGTTACACAATTAGTGCAGTGGTTGGATTTATTTTGTCAGTCTAGCCCGATTTTCTGTTGGTGTCGTGGCGTGTGCCGACGTTCAAGGCCACGTCTGATTCGTCATTTTCATCGCAAAAAGGAGGCGGAAAAGGGTTGCACGCGGTTCACCGCTGCCCCCTTATATCGCAAAACATTTGGAGGTCCCACCGAGATAGAACCAAGACGACGTGAGCTGAAATCTGGCAGAAAAGGGGTCACATCATCTCGGGCATAATTCAGCTATCATAGGGGTGGCAGATTTCGCAGGCCAGAACGAGGAAGGAGAGGGGCCCCGGTCAGCCACCACTCTCTCGCACGCAGTCGCCGTGCCCGTGGGGAACGCGGCGGTGCGCGCTCGGTGCTACGCTCAGCCACGCGCACTCCCTCTTCGGAGACCCCCGCTCGCAACGCGCGCCTGGACGCTCGCGCTCACCGCGATCAGAGCACGCCGAGAGCCCGCGGCGATCAGTTGAACAAGGAACCTATGCTCCGTCAGATGCTACATATGACTTTATGCATCTTTCCAGCCACTAACACTGTGTAACTGGAGATCAACACTTCTCTGGCTTTTGTTTGTTGCCTCGCACGCGCAATATCGCTGTACGTCTGACATTATTCATTGACATTAGTGCACTTGATGTGACCCGCAGGACATTGCGCAGGTTAAAGTGGTCACTTTAACCGGTCGTGACGTTACGTCCGAGAGCGCTCGAGCTCCGTACATCCCGGTCAGCTGGACACCCTTCGCGTGCGCGCTCTTTCTTTTTTTTTTGACATCGTTGCCCGATAGGTGCGTCTCACCAACATGGCGTTAGCAAAATGCTTCTCGTACGCCGACCAATTGTTAATGCAGGTGGAGGATGCCATCGCCTCGATAACGCGCGCACTGGCCATCACCACGACGATCGACACGGTTCCCACTGCCGTTGCAGCAGCCAGGCTGGATTACATCCAGACTCTATGGCACGAATGTAGGTCGATGCACCCGAGTCTGCTAAAGGAAGTTGATTTGTCGCTGGAGGAGAAACACCCGTATTTCACTCAGAACAGTAATGCAACTACGCCGCCATGTCCTTGTTGCATTCGACCCGGGCATCCGATTTACTCGTGCAAAAAGTTCCCTAAAGTGTCGATCGACCAACGCCATACAATCATCAAACGCAAATCTCTCTGTTCTAATTGTCTCAGCACTCGTCACCATTTAGCTCAATGTATGAGCACCAGGAACTTTAGGAAGTGTAGTCAGCGCCACCACACGTTGCTGCACCGCGATGATGCTAGCGGAGGGTCGCGCAGGGACAGCGATATGAGGGAAAGGTCGACATTTCACGAGGACCCGCGATTTCCACCGATTGGTCCCGGAAATGCTCGAACGGCGACGGAACCCCAATCCTTTTCTTGTTACTCGACGGGATCCTTGGGAGCGGTTGCGGTTCTATCCAGCGCGTGGGTTCGAGTTTCTGGGCTCTCAGACCGTTCTGAGTCAGTTCGCGCGCTCTTAGATCAAGGATCCACGCACACGATGATTTCGGAATCCCTGTGCCGATCGCTCAACTTGCGCACGCATCCTACGACTATTTGTCTAAACGGTATCGGGAACTTGAAAGCCGGAAGCGTCACGAAAATGGCACCAATTACAGTAACGTCGTGTAACGAAGTCGCACCAGCCTTATCCACCGACGCATTGGTCCTCCCATCTCTGACTTCGTACGTACCCCGGTGGGGCGCGCCAATCGCAGATTGGCCCCATCTACGAGGGATACAACTCGCGGATCCGAATCCGCAGTCCAACGCTCCCATTCAAATAATCCTCGGAGCCGATCTCTACGCGTACGTTCTCCGCGACGGAATCCGCAGAGGCCACTCCGATGCGCCATTAGCGCAGAACATTCTGTTTGGTTGGGTCCTGTCTTGGCGCATGAGCGAGAGAGCAACTCACTCGCGGAGCGAAGTTCACGCTGATGAAGAGCTTTTGGGAAGTAGAAGAAAAGGCTACCCCAGAACCGGTTGGGGAGTCGGATCCGTGTGAGCTCCATTTCCGTCGGACACACTCGCGCACCGCAGAAGGGAGATACGTGGTTAGAATTCCCTTTAAAGGCTCATTTCCGCCTGCTTTAGGCATGTCTCGCGTTAGGGAAGATCGGTTGCTGATTTCGTTGGAGAATCGACTCCTACGCGCCCCAGATCTCCGCACGCTCTACGCCGACAATCTTCGCGATTACGAACTCAAAGGGCTCATGACCTCTGTAACAGACAGCGAAGACAGTCGTGGTCAAGCCGTCTTTCTCTCCCATCACCCGTTCATCAAGCTATCGAGCACCACCACCAAAGTCCGGGTAGTTTTTAACGCGTCAGCCCCCACCACCAATGGCAAGTCCCTCAACGACGTGCAATGGGTAGGCCCGAAACTGCAGCAGGATCTGCCTCTGCTTATCTCCCGCAGTCGCGCCTATCAGCATGTCTGCTGCGCCGACGTTGAGGGCATGTACCGCCAGGTTCTAGTACATGAGGACGACAGACCATATTAGCGTATACGTTGGCGTTACCATCCCTCGGAAGCCATCCAAACCTTCCAGCTGAACACGGTCACGTTCGGCACGGCTAGCGCGCCATTTCTGGCGCAATGGGTTTTGCTCCAACTCGCGGATGACGAAGGCCACGACTTCCCTCTAGCCGCACCCATCGTTCGCGCAAACTTTTACGTGGATAATTGTTTATTCGGGGCAGATGACCCCCTTCTCGCTAAACAAATCATCCACCAATTAATCGACTTGCTCCGGCGAGGAGGGTTTGTCTTGCGCAAATGGGCGAGCAACAATGCGAGCCTGCTTAGTCTGATCGACGAGGACTACCATGGTCGAGCGGGAGAGAAAATCCTGCAGACGGACGAGTCCATTAAAGTTCTGGGATTGGCTTGGTGCCCCTTAAATGTCTCATACCGAATCTCGGTTTCCTTTCCGGAGTTCCCGACGGTCAGTAAACGTTCCGTTTTATCCACCATTGCCCGACATTATGATCCCTTGGGCTGGATTAGCCCCGTCGTATTCCAAGCGAAGATGGTCATGCAAACCATCTGGACGCTGAAGTGCTCTTAGGGTGACCCCTCCCGGACGACATTCAACTTCCTTGGACGAATTATTGCTCCTCGTTACCCGCTTTAACGAACATCCGTTTACCAAGATGGACCCATCTGAGGTCGGCCGCGGTTCAGAGCGAACTTCACGGCTTCTCAGATGCTTCCACCAAGGCGTATGCCGCGGTCATTTTCCTCCGCTAAACCCTTTGTTCCGGGGAAGTCAAAACCACCCTTCTCTTGTCGAAGACAAGTGTGGCCCCCCTGAAAACTCAAAGCATTCCGTGACTCGAGCTCTGTGGCGCCCTCTTGTTGGCGCAACATATGACCGCGCTGGTCCAAGCGCCGGAATTCGCGTCCATGCCCCAGGTTTGCTGGACCGACTCGTCTATTGTTTTGCCTCGTGCATCGGGCATCGGAACCCCGAACCAGATCTCTCGATGCTGGCTCGATTTTCCTCCTTACTACGCTTGGTGCGCGTCGTCGCCAGGAACATGCGTTGGCGACCACTATCCAGGGTTTCCGTCTCTTTCGCCCCCCTCGTCTCCGCGGAAGAGATCGCTCGGGCCAAGCGGATTGTCGCTCAAAGGCTTCAGCGCCTTCAATTCGGTCCGGAGCTCGTCCTGCTAGGCCGCGGTCTCGCCGTCTCCTCCCATAGTCCCTTGGCCAATCTGTCGCCTTTCCTCGACGAGGAAGGTCTCATTCGTGTAGGCGGTCGACTCAACAACACCAGTCTGTCTCCGGAAGCCATGCACCCAATCATTTTGCGCTCGCACCCCATCACGCGGCTCATCGTTGAGCATGCTCATTCTCGCGCGCTTCACGGCGGACTCACACTGACGCTGCGTTGTCTCCGCGACGAATTTTGAGTTTTACAGGCAAAAAAGGTAATACGGTCCGTCATTTTCCGATGCATTACTTGCGCTCGGTTTCGCCAAGAAGGCGTGACGCAGCGAATGGCTGCTCTCCCGACGCCGAGAGTTGTACGTCCCTCCAGACCCTTCTCCAATTGCGGGGTGGATTATGCTGGTCCGATTTCGTTGCGAATGGCGGGCGGCAGAGGAAGGCGCGCTCATCCGGCGTACATTGCGCTGTTCGTATGCCTGGCGATCAAAGCGATCCACTTAGAGGTCGTCAGCGATTACAGCGCCCCAGCGTTCCTTGCGGCGTTCCACCGCTTCACTGCTCGACGTGGACTTCCCGCACATATGTATTCGGATCGGGGAACCACTTTTCAGGGTGCAGACCGCGAGCTTCGATCGACGTTCGAGGCCCTGCAATGCGATCAGGACCTCCAAGCTCGTCTCGCCGCGGACGGCATCTGCTGGCACTTCAACCCTCCTTCCGCGCCTCACTTAGGAGGCATCTGGAAAGCGGGAGTGAAAAGTGTCGAGGGACACCTCAAGTGTGTCCTCCGAAACCAGACCCCGACATTCGAAGAGCTCGCCACGGTGCTTGCTCGCATCGAGGCGTGTCTCAATTCGCGCCCCTTAACGCATCTCTCAGAAGACCCTGACAGCTTGGACGTCCTGACCCCTGCGCATTTCCTCGTGCTCGGCCCGTTGACTGCGATCCCGGCTGCGTCCGCGGGTGAAGCATCGACATTATCTCGATGGAAAATTGTGCAGCAAACCGTGGAGCGGTTCTGGCACTCGTGGGCTCACGACTACGTGAAGTCGCTGCAAGCGCGCTCAAAGTGGCGGAACGCACCTCCCCCGGTTTGCACAGGCCAACTAGTGCTCCTGAAGTCGGACCTTCTTCCCCCCACTAAGTGGGAGCTGGGACGGATAGTCGAACTTCATCCGGGAGAAGATGACCTTCCGCGCGTGGTCTCAGTTAAAACTGCGAAATCCTCGTACGTCCGTCCGATCGTCAAGCTCGCTCTTCTTCCGCTTTGTCACGAGACCGATCCGCTCGAGCCATAATGTTTTGCGAAACGGCGTTCGCAAGGCAGGCGGAATTGTTCGGCGTTGTAATGCGCCTCCATATATATGTTTCGTATTTTTGGTTTCCGTTATAAATTTGCACCGGGTAAACTTATCTCTTATCGCAATTTAATTTCTTTTATTTTCGAATATAATATAATCGCGTGAATGTGTGTATCCCGCGTGTTGTGGTTCCGCGGGCACCCATTTTATTTCTCCTATTTCGTACTATTTCCCGCCCGCGCGGCCTCAGTACAGCGATAGCATTCAAGTTGCGCCGTGCTCGCGCTTCTTCACGCACCGTTAAGCAAAACGCGGATATTATCGCTTCGTTCGCGATCTCGGTCCGGAGACAGAGTCGTCCTCCAGGACCCGTGTTCATCATTATTTACAGTTCAATAAATAAATTGTTACACAGTTAGTGCATTGGTTGGATTTATTTTGTCAGTCTAACCCGATTTTCTGTTGGTGTCGTGGCGTGTGCCGACGTTCAAGGCTACGTCTGAGTCGTCATTATCATCGCAAAAAGGAGGCGGAAAAGGGTTGCAGGCGGTTCACCGTTGCCCCCTTATATCGCAAAACAGACATCAATCCAAAACATTTCTATAATATTCAAGTATGGAGATTGCGATGGCCAGTCAAACACTTAATTTTTTTTCTTTTTCAAGAATTCTTTGGCCTTTTTACTAGTATGCTTTGGATCGTTGTCAGCTTGCAGGATCGGTTTTCTCAATCGCAAATTTCCAGTATGGTACAAATACGGTGTCTAATATATTTACATATACATGTTGATCCATTATTCTATCAATTTTATAAATTGGACCAGTTCCAGATCGAGTCATTGCACCCCATATCATAATTGATCCTCCTCCGCCTTTAACTGTGTTTGTTTTGAAAACATTGTGTCCTTAAGTATATGAGTGCTACTGTAATTGTTTCACACTATCAATTGAGAATGTGCCAAAGAAAAAGAAATCTGTTATTACAACCACGAAGGCACCTTTCAAGATAGAAGGGAGTGCTATACCCCAACTGTCAAGAAAGGATGCCTTCAAATAACTTGAAGTCATTTTCATACCCGAAGACAGGCTGTAGGAGCATCAATCCAAAATCAAGCATTAAGCTACAACAGAGGCTCTTGAGCCTCCGATCATTGGTTATTTCGACAACGTTACACCAACCAATACTTGGTAAAACAAATGTCGGTATCCTAAATAAAATCGGTAAGATCATTAGGAGCAAAGTGAGGAATTGGTGCAAGCTCCACTACGACGTCCCGAACGCATATATACATGCTAGGGTCGCCGATGTCTGTTTGGGTACTCCGTCTGTACGGTACAATGTATCGATGTACATGATCCTTTGTATCGTTATACATTGAGTCGGTGAAGTTGATTTGTGAGAAGCGCTTGACAACAGTAAACACCTGCCTGGCTTCTAAGAGCAAAGTATACAAGTATTGGGCAAAGCCACTGTACTGTAAAATAGATGGTCGCCGTCTTAATGACTCAAATAAGACCAAGGGACAGCATATGTGGATGCAGAACCTACTCGATTCCTACCAGGAAAGGACTTCATCCAATTCAATATGCTTCGCATTAATGCTCTCTCTGCTACAGCCAGATCAGGCAGAGGCCGGGCAAAAACTAGGTGGGGTAGAGCATGATGCAGTAAGAGTGAAACTCTGGATAATATTCTGCAGCAGTGAGAAAGGACACACGATATCCCTGTCCGGAAACATGATGCTATTGTTCAGTACGCGAAGGTCGTGTTAACTCGGGCTCTCCTGAGTGGATACGCTACCTATCGCATATTTATAAGATCTACTGGTGTAGTGGCCCGAGCAACTCGATAGAGGAGCGATTCTCGGCATAAAGTACATTGATGTCTCGTAAAGGCGAAATGAAAGTAGGGTTTTAGTGGGTATGGATGTTTGATCGAGTACCACATAGCCCAGATTATAGGAACTTCGGTATGCGTATAATGACCATTTTAGCTGAATCACCGAATACAACT
The DNA here is from genome assembly GCA_022817305.1 of Leptoteleia sp. ZL-2020. Taxonomy (NCBI): domain Eukaryota; kingdom Metazoa; phylum Arthropoda; class Insecta; order Hymenoptera; family Scelionidae; genus Leptoteleia; species Leptoteleia sp. ZL-2020. Next base: position 6,036 of record JABFPN010002544.1, on the reverse strand, counting down.
ACAAACGGCCCTTTTCAATGCCAAACAATATATTCAGCTCCTGAAGCTTTTTTCTTCTTACGTTTTTTTATTTTTTTATTTCCATAAATAATTTTTTCAAATAAAACTTTTAAAAATATTTTTTTAGTATCGTTAGTTTCGTTAGATTTTAATTTCTTTATTTGTTTACTTTTTTCAAATAAAATTTGTTCAAATTTTTTCAAATAAAAATAATTTTTTCAGATAAAAATGATTAAAACATAGTTGTTAGTTTCATTAGTTTCGTTAGTTTTATTTTATTCTACTGATTTCTAAAAAAATTTTTTATTAATTAAATATTTTCATTGTAAATTGTTAAATAATCAATTTTATTATTTATTTAACCTTAACTATATATTTTTATTGTATTTATTTAATTAAATTTTTAATTATAATGTACGCAATTCACTGTCTTATTCAGATATTCAAATGTGGTGGTTTAGTTCATTTTTATTTTTCTCCTAATGCTATGAAACCAACCTCCCATCTGTCAAAGTTCCGCAGCCATATTCAGTTCCTGGCCGGATTCTGCAGTTTTACCGAGCATCTTTGTATACATTGCTTATCTAGTACTATAGTGTGTCTAGTAAGAGCGAGTACAGTGTATCGGTGTTCAAAATGTACATAATAATAAAAATGTATATAGAGATCTGTATATAGAGATCAGTGAGTATATGTAGAGAGATCTATGACCGCGTGATGAAAACGAATCAATTTGAATAATTCCATACAATACAAAATAATTGGTATCAATTCGAAAATGATAATATTGTTCGATAGCGAGGAAGATTGAATGAATAATAAAGTTTCACGAACAATATTTATTTAATTAGCAAGTTACGTCTGCCTTTATCGAAGCCCTAGTAAGGAATTTGAGAGTAGAGAAAGAAACGGACTCTCAATTTAATATAAACAACAAATTTTTAACCATAAAATGTTGGCGCGACCAACAGTTGCGTTCGGACTGTGAGGGGAAGTGAAAAACACTCGGTGTAAAAAGAATGTACAAAAAAAACTTTATTGAAAAAAATAGTAAAAGTTGCACAAAACGTTGAACGTTGACCAGGTCACCCTGGAACGTTGTACGAAGATAAGTGCAGGAAGCAATGACGACGTGTTGTCAGGTTGGCCTGACAACCATAAGCGCGATGCGGAACGTCGAAAAAGTCGAACACAAGATAAACGTAATTCACAGTTCCAACGTTTTACAATAGAAATTACAACCGAGGCGATTAAGCGCGGAGGGAACACAGCGAGTGTCCCTCGATAAGGTGCGGGTGTAGTGTAATACGCGAGGTTGCTCGCGAGAGATCACAAATTCGCGAGAGATTACAAAAGCGTTTTGTAATTTCGCGTAAACCTCACATATCCGGCTCGAAGGACCATAAAATGTTGGCGCGACCAACAGTTGCGTTCGGACTCTGAGGGGAAATGAAAACTCTTTGTTTAGAAAATGAACACAAAAAAAAAAACTTTATTGAAAAAAATAAAAATTATTAAGCACAAGGCGTAACGTTGACCAGGTCATCCTGGAACGTTGTACGTCGTAGTGCTGTAATTAAAGATGCCGTTGTCAGGTTGGCCTGACAACCATAAGCGCGATGCGAAACGTCGGAAAAAATCGAACACTAAAGACGCGTAATTCACTATTCCGGCGTTTGATAATGTAAGGTGAATTTTACCAAAGCGGTTAAGCGCGGAGGGATCACAGCGAGTGTCCCTCGTTACGGTGCGGGAGTTAAATAAATTTTGTACTGCCTCGAGTGAGAGTACAAATTGAACTGTTAAATTTTGAATAAGTGCGAATAAAAGTGGGCATTTAATTCAGGGTCAATTCCCCGTAACCAAAATAGAGCGCGTACAAAATATTGAGTAAATTAGAAAATGATAACACTTGAACGAAATTGCGATGGGGAAATAATTCAAATAAAGGTACAGTAAATACGGCGCGCGAGAATAATATGTAAGAAGCTAATAAATCGAGCAAAATTGGTAATAATCTAATTTCGAAAATAATGCGTACAATTTTCGGCGCAAAAAGTAATAAAAATAAATCAGCGGCTCTAATTTCTACTAGCGAGTTCGAGTTTTGATCTGGAGAGGCGAACAGAACGAGAGTTATGGAGAGAGAGAGAAAGAGATAGAGAGAGATAGAGATAGATATAGAGATAGATAGAGGTCTTTATTGTTTAGCTTTCGCAGCTAGTTATATAAAATTTACAAAAAATAAAATAACATAAAAATAAAAATAAAATTTTGTCCGTTTTATTATATTGTGGTCCATGAGACACTACGCGAGTTTTATAATTTATATAATAAATATTAAAATAAATACAATAAATATAATACATAAATAAAATAAATTAGGGACAGCAGAATAATAAATTAAAAGACAATACATACCAACATTCAGACCAAGAGGACAAACATATATAATAAATAAATTAATTAATAAAAAAATATCAATAAATAAACAAACTGTATGCATTAATCCTCTCACAGTCATCTTAAATATTCGTCATATTCTCTTTTAAATTTATTTACATTTGTAGCGCTTCGCAAGTTAATGCGTTATATAATTTAAAACATAAATAAAGTAAACTCTTTTTTATTAAAAAGTATCAACGCCCAAGCATGGTCCGAAACTTTTGGTGCATTTTCGACTGTCGTTGTCACATCCACGTTTGCAAAGACGAGATCTATAAGGGTTTTGCTAGAAGGTATGTGTGTGGACAATTGCAGTGAGTGAGATTCTTCGGAAGTGCCGATACTCGGTAGCACGCGAACCAATTGGTCTTAATGAGGGTGGGATTATGTATGGACTGGGTAAGGAGTTAATTTGAAGACGTACAGAATATGTTTATACTCCTGTCAATAGTGTTTTGCACGTTCGCCTCACTTGCAAGTGAATACGCACGTGTTGTTTACACTGTTGCAGTTGCCGGTGTCACTTTTCAGTGACTCCGGAAAAGCAACATTTTATTTGAATAAGAACATTATATTCGAAATAAGACATAGTGAATGGCATACCATATAATTAATAATTTAAGTATTTATTTTACAATAAAAATAACTATTTAAATTTAACATAATAAAATTAATTATTTAATCAGTTAACAATCAAATTATTTAATTAATAACAAAATTTGTTAGAAATTAACAATGTTAACAAAGTTAACAAAGTTAACAAAAATAACAAAACTAACGAAACTAACGAAATGACTAAATTGAAGAATCCGGCTAGGAACTGAATATGGCTGTAAAAACTTTGACAGATGGGAGGTTAGTTTCATAACATTAGTTTAATTAAGTAAATATAATTAATTGTTTATTTAAATAAATATAATTAATTGTTTAATTAAATAAATACGTAGTTAAATTTAATTAATTAATAAAAATAAATATTTTTATAAATAAATAAAATATAAAAAAAGTTGATACCTAATAATATTCATTGACACTTTGCGCCCGCAACAAAAGCACGAAGAAGGACGCTTTTCATTCATGATAAACAAAAGTGTAATTATTCCGAATATTTTGCGGAATTTATGTTTAAATGCGATAGTACATTTGATAATGGATATATTGTCGAGGATGGATGATCTAAATGAAGAACAAGAAGAAGAAAAGGAAAAAGATCAGAAACAAGAACAAGATGGAGATGAAGATAAGGAAGAAGATAACACAAAAAATAAAAAAGAGAGATAAAGAATCAAATAAATAACGGAGAGAGTAACTCTTAGAATTTGAACAAATTGAGAAAACTATTTTTTTAAAATCTAACGAAACTAATGACCCGGGCCCAGGACATCGTTGGAAGTAATTTTGACTCTTTGGAGTATATCCCTAAAGTTGATATTTTAAGAGTAATGAGCGAAACTGTAAACACAACTCTACCCCAACGCGCTCCGAGGGACCGTTCAGTATTTTGGCCATATCTTTTGAACGGCAAGAGAGCAACCTTTTTGTTTATTTTATTTTAACAGCGGGAAAAACGCATCTTAGGGGAGTGGGGGTAAGTGGGTACATAATTACCGTTTATTTTCTTGTGTCATTAATGTAGTATGATTTTCGATCACTGAAGTAATAACATAAGACAATATGTAATTCTATAAGGGACTGATATTAATAATGAAATTAAAACAATATGTAATATAGAATCCATATTAAACGAACAACTTTTTATTTTATATATAACTAATGTTACAATGTACCTTGTAAAAATTCTGTCGCAATAAGTTCCACTGACAAGCTCACCTCGCCATGTATTTAGACTGCTATTTCCATATCTTAAATGAGCGTCATTACGTTTTAGGAATTTATACGACATTTTGAAATCAAAGTTATACCCAATACCCTGAAAATTGTAAAAAACAATATATTTTTGAATATTATATTTTTCATTAATTAAATATCAATTTAAAATATTATAAATTTATTACATAATTCAATAGATTTAACCAAACGCATGCAAAGCGAAATATAACAGATTGAATTAAACAGTTATTAAACAATTTAAAAGTGAAGCTTTCAGTTTCTTTATTAGAAATAATGTTTGTAATACACGTAGAACAGTGTTCTAAAATTACAATTCTATTTTATAAAAACAAAAATGTACTGTCTTTTCTTAACTGTTTCTTTCTTGCTATGTATCAAAATACTACACGGAGAGAAAAATGATGTTAAAATCGCGCAAATTTACATAGCTTTTTTTACGAAAACTTTCCGAGCAACAATCGCACGAAATTTTAGGCTAAATATTCACGTGTTCAACCTATTTTTTCATGGTAGACTGCGATACTAAAAAGGTGTGAATTATTATATGATAAAAGTTCCATTTACGTACTCAAAAAGGAATGTCGCCATACTAATATCGAATACCCTACCGCCGTGCGACAATTGCATAACGTTCGTATACCATTTTTTCATGAGATTCAAGCTACAATGTTTTTTTAAATGAAATCGATGCGTTTTTTAACGCTGATTGCAGTAAAAAAAAATAATAAAATGTCGCTCTCTTGCCGTTCAAAAGATATGGCCAAAAAACTTTTTGGCCCCTCTGAGCGCGTCTGGGTAGAGTTGGGCGCACTGTGTCGCTCATAACTCTGAAAGTATCAACTTTAGGGATATGCTCCAAAGTACCACAATGCTCCCAGAGGTGTCCTGGACCTGGTATGTTAGTTTAGTTCGACATTAATGAAATTTAATAATATAAACGGCGGTGAGGCGTGACTTACAAAAGTTGAACAAATCGGATAAATCTATTTCCTTAAAATCTAAATAAACTAACGATACAGGTTCAGAATATCGTTGGAAGTAATGTCGGTCCTTTGGAGCACCAACCTAAAGTTGATATGTTCAGAGATATCCTCTTCTTCTACTTTACCTTCTTCTTCTTCTTTTTGTTCTACATTTCTATCACGCATTCTCGACAATATATCGAAGGATGCATCAATTCTATTATTATAAACGAATATATATAATAGCCTAACATATAATAATGTAGAAAGCAGGAGTAAAGATAAAAAATTCGCCCGATGTTGTTTGCCTGCATGTTTGTCCTCGGGCGCGATGTGTCACTTTGCACCCGTAACAGAAGCACGAGAAAAGTCACTTTTCATAAACGATGAACAAAAACGTAATTATATTGCCTTTTTGCGGAATTTGTGTTTGTTATATTTATGTTTTTTGCGGAATGTTCAAACGCGATAGTACATTTACAATCGATATATTGTCGAGGACTCGTGATATAAATGAAGAACAAGAAAAAGAGGAAAAAGATCAGGAACAAGAACAAAATGCAGATGAAGATGAGGAAGAATTAATATTTACTCCTGCATTCTAGATTATTATATGTTAGACTATTATATATATATATATATATATATATATACAGTGGCGCTCACGTACTTAAGGACATAGAAAATAACTGACTAAATTTGATTACATACAATGAAATACTAATATATTATATTTTTAATTGGATTATAACATATTTCTAACATTTTTGTATATATT
>JABFPN010002543.1:0-21763 GCA_022817305.1 Leptoteleia sp. ZL-2020 | reverse complement strand
CGTTCATATATGCGTTCATATATGCGTTCATATATGCGTTCATATATGCGTTCATATATGCGTTCATATATGCGTTCATATATGCGTTCATATATGCGTTCATATATGCATTCATATATGCGTCTATATATGTCCATATATGCGTCCATATAGGTCCATATATGCTTCTATATATGTGTCCATAAACATATCCATATGTGTTCATATATATGGTCATACACGTGTCCATATATATATAGTCATACACGTGTCCATATATATATATATAGTCATACACGTGTCCATATATATAGTCATACACGTGTCCATATATATATAGTCATAAACGTGTCCATATATGTAGTCATACACGTGTCGATATATATATCCATATATATCACATATATAGGGCCATATAAGCCACATATACAGGGCTTTTATACGGTCCAAATCGGTATTATTGTCGGATTCTTGACATGGAAAATCATATATATAACATTCCATAAATATTCCAGGTGGAGCACCTTTGGGTTCGGACGGCCAAGTGGTGGACACACCGGAAGTAACGAAAGCGAAGGCGGATCATGCAGCGGCCCAAATCAACGAGCGAATCAGATTAGCGCAGGAGAGCATAAAATCAAATGAGCAACCGGTGGCTGTAATTGTACCTGGACCTTCTATTTTACCCGGGCCAGTTCCCGTCATCCCACAAATTATTTACTCCGTCTACTAAGCGAATAGCGCCAACTTCTGGATTCTCATAACAAAATCACCCGCCGCGATAAACCGCGTGCAAAATAAATGTATCCGTGCACAAATTTATTACTGTTTTAAGTAATAATTTACTCTCGCGGCAGATTCTGAGAAATAATTTATCGATTAATGAGTTTAAACTTTGCACGCTGAAAACAAAATTTGATTCACCGAAACAAATTTCATTTACCTGAATCAAATGATTTGGTTAAAGTTTTGATTTATCGAAATTTTCTTAAGTGGAAGACAAAAGAATTATTTGAAAGTATTATCTCTGGACGAATAAATATTTTAATAATTTATTAAATTATATTGTTATCAGAATATTAAAATTTTTAGTTGGAAAAACTGATGTCTTGTGTTCTTTCTCAAACTGGTTCCATTAAAAGATTTTATAATTAGGTTTACATTACAAACATTATTATAATAATATTAAAAAATTATTATTTTGTTAAAATGTCCAATTTTATGTATATAATATATATATTTTATTATATATTATATTATATTATATATTATATTATATTATATATTATATATTATATATTATAATAATAAAATATAAAAATATGTACTTAATATAAAATATTATATATATAAATTATATAAATATAATATAATATATATAATATTATATACATTTTATAATAAATTATATTATATATAAAAAAATTCTTTATATATAAAATCTAAATACACTACAGTTAAAAAATAACCATTTGCAGGAAAAAAATTTTACTACAAATAATACTTATTCAAGGCAAACGATAAATTTATTTGATATAATATAATATTTGATTAGCTGAACCAAGTGTGGCATGAATACCAAATTAAAAGAAGGTAAATATATATTTTGGTAGATAAAAGCTACATCACATTTTCCAGGGCATATCATATTAAATGGCATTATATGAATGAAAGTAATTTTTTTGACAATGGATTTTCCATCGATTGGCCTCAACTTGGTGTGTCGCGGGCAATTATTAGTAGTCGTGTAACGCTTTAAAGTATGCGGTTCAATTGTACTGCAGAACAACCACCTACTCGTCTTTCCACGCCCACATAGCTGGAGTAATGTATCTCCACGCGAACCAAGGTGAGTGGTTCGGTCGTGTCGTTTAAAAATTCTCGTGAACTGGTTTCGGTTCCTGTTGACTCGATGCATTAATGTCTTCAATTTCATATGACAATATTTGATGACCGCATTAATGCCATTTACGGAAGTGACAGATGCCCTTGCGTTTTAAATTTTCCAGTGGCACTTTTGAAATAAGAAAAATACGATAGATATATATTTTTTGGTCTATGCAAATAGACTAAGGTATTAATAGAAAAAAGTACTTTGAGGAAGATTAAAATTGGGCTTGAGTAAAGTTAATTTTTTTTTATTTGATCATGTTAAATTTTTGTGGGATTAGAAAACGTTTTTGAAATTTAAATTCTTAAATTGAATGAATGTAAATTAATCCCAAAAGTAATAGTATGTAAATATTTTATATATTAATTAGTATCTTATCAAATGATAATGAAAAACAGTATTGCTTTAAGACATTGGTATCTAATAGTGTGGTCAAGTACATATTGAATCTGTCAAATTTTCTATGCAAATATAATTATTAATAGATAATAATATATTTCATAATAACACGATCCGTAGGCTGAGTTATTAAAGTAAAGTTAAACGTGGTACACAGCCATGAATATATTTTAATATATTCACCAATTCATTTTTTCTAAAATGATTAAAAATGTTCAAACTTTTATATATATATATAAAAAACACTTTAACTCATGTTTGATTGAGGTACTTGTACAACCTAAAATTAAAAAAAACGATGACGAGGCTGATTAAAAAACAGAATTCGAAACTGTTTAAAACTGTTGTAAAAATATTACAAAGAACAATTTTTAAAGCTTACCATGATAGGTTCTTAAATGGTTAAAAATAATTTATTACTTTTATTATTATATACAATACAATGATAGCTGTTTTAATATAAAATACACGTATTATATAAAATGAAAGTTTGAATTAAATAAGTGTATATTTCCTTTAATATAGTATCAAACAATAGTAAAAATTTCATATTATTAATAAAAATTGTGAAATAAATAATATGTATATTTAGGACATATTAATATTTTGTTAATATGGTCCATTACTATTCATGACTTGCTTATGACTTTTCCATGACTTGTCCATGACTTACTCATGACTTGTCCAGGACTTGCTCATGATCTGTTTATTACTTGCTCATGACTTGTCCATGACTTGCTCATGATCTGTTTATTACTTGCTCATGACTTGTCCATGGTTTGCTCATGACCTGTCTATGACTTGATCATGACTTGTCCATGACTTGCTCATGACTTGTCCATGACTTGCTCATGACTTGTTCATGACTTGTTCATGACTTGCTCATGACTTGCCCATAACTTATCCACGTCTACCAATTAATATCCATAACTTGTCCATGACTTGTCTACAACTATCCCCTCGATATAGTAAAAACTATATTAATACTAATATAAAAATTGTACTATACCACACGAAAAGTGTCATTACATTGGTATGATGATTGCGCAAACATCACCGGCGATATCTTTCCAGCGTCACGAGGTACAGTAATTTTTAGCGCAACCTTTTTTTTCTCGATGCCGCGTGAATATTTTCACGACGTGACGCCATTAGAAGTCACACCGCGATAGATAATCTAAACGGCGATTGTGTTTAATATTATTTAAGTATCATAATTGCATTACGTAGAATTGAATTCTTTCAAAGCAGAGCCGAGTCATGTAGGTATTTCTTTATACGCGCGCGTGGAAAGGCCGCGCCCGATCTTTTGTCCCATATTGAAATATGAGCCCGCGTTTAATGCGCAAACCGATTGGAAATGACCGATCTATCGGCGCAAGTATCTGTTTAGCAGATAAATGATTGTTGACATCCCGTAAGCCACCTTAGGCTCCTGTAAAACCTTGCCTCCTTGCGCTGTACGAAAGCGGAAAATATGTTTATGGTTCATTGACAAGCATGTAATTCTGCGCGGAAATTTTATCATCAATTCATTCCCCGGTATTGTAACTTTTTTCTTTGCATCTTGTTTTTCTTTTTTTTTTTTTTTTTGCGAACGAGTCCATTCTTGGTTCAAGAAAATAGTCGAACGCTCGAAGATTATTCCATTAATAAAATTAAGATTCAATGACAAGTGTTTTGTCTGTCTCCCTCGCACCGTTGCATTTCTTTCTTATTGATAATAGAGCAGGCATTCAATTTACAGATTTAAAATTTTACAGCTTATTTTTACGTCACTTGGGGGATAAAAAATATATTTATATATGACCATACTGAAATATGGAACGTTTTGAAAGTATTAAATGTAAATAAACTTGGTTTTTTTCTTCATTTTTAATTCAATTTTTATGTCCTTTGGATGTCAATAAATAATATTATTGTTTTTGTTTGATTTATTTGACCTTCGAAATATTTACAAACATTGCTTTTCATATGCTCCATTATCCATAAAATTTCGAATTATAATAATGCTTCAACCTTAATAAAAATAAAATTGGGTCTATTAATTGCGTTGACATGGTATGCACGATTATAGGATACCTAGTTGGAACCATACTAAAACCAGACTAAATAACCATATTGGGCCCTGATCAGGATGGAACGACAGATATTGCTGTGGTCCCAATCTGACATGCCCTTTTAATGGGGTGCCCAACTGGGGCCCAATTAATGCGAAATTGGGATACCACGTTACAAATAATTATCGAATGGTACTAAAGTCGAAGCTAGAACAGGTTAAAATTGGGTTGTCTCCATGCAAACAAATGTAAATATTCCATGGAATCCTGGTCGGGGCCAGGCTAAATAAAAATCAGGTTGTTACGTTACAAATAAAGCCTCATGAGTATTTAATCTATGAAATATTTATAATAATAATTATAGTTCGTGTTAATTCTTAACATTATTCTTTATAAAAAACGTTAAATTTTATTGGAAACCTGGTCAGATCCTGATTAGGAAACTAATTTTTTTGATATTAGATAATTAATAGACAATTTGGACACGATCGGAATACCTGGTTGAAATCCAACTAGGTTACCATGACAGAGATAGAAAATTTTAGCTTTATGTAAAATATTATGTGGCCCAAGTTAGGCCCAGTCAAGGATTCCATTAAAAATACTATTTTAGGGTCATACACATGCCCGACCTTACACACATACACAAGACCTTCTCGGGGTACCTAATCTGGCCTAAATCAGGAAATATGGATGCCAAACCGGAACCATATTTCAACCCGGATTTAACGTTTACCAGAAAATTGTTTTTCTACCGAAAATTCCTCTCTTTTCTCCGAGAAAAGTGGTAATTTTAATTATAAAGAAACATTCCCCTCGCTGATCCGATCCTATACCGATATTGCATTGGAGGTCAAAAATTTTCGTGCATTTAATGTGAGGTAATAACAAACAAAACACCCAATTGTCGCAGTTATCGGCCGTACGTGCAACGCTATAGAAAGTCGGCGTTTTTAATGCGAGCAAAAAACACAACTGCTTACAACAGTTACCGCATATGCCGCGCGTGAAAATATTGTCGAATGCTGTGTCGAAAGAATATATTACTCGACTTTTGTATTCTAGTTTCGGTGTTTGCGTATTTCAATTATTCCTGAATGGAGCGTTAATTAATAATTATTTGGCGGGGCAGCTTATTATATGCTTCAATGTTGAAATTTATATAATTCTAATAAAAATATTCGACGTAATGATATTTTATATCAGATATCAAATAGATAAAAGCAATTGTATTAAACTTGAAAAATTTCAGTGCCACAGTTGTAGCCACGTGTGGTAAATAGAGGAGAATTTAGATAAAAGTTAAATCACGATTTGGAATTAAAAGCTGCTATATAATTTTAAAATTTCACTTTTACTGATAGGAAAGATGTTTACTTTTCCAATATATATCCTTAAATTCATGTAAAAAGTAGTAATTAAAATATTTTTTTCTCAGTTTGAGTAACATGAAGTATGTAAATTACAAATTCTTTTAACGTATAAACTCAACATTAATTTGTAGATTAATATAATTAGTTTAAAATTTTATTTTCAATAACAAAAGTCGTGAATAATCTATTTTCTCAAATTCCATGAATTATTGATATAAGAAAAATTAAGGTATTAGTGATATATATATTAAAAGGCAGTGATATCAGAAGTACAGATTGTCTTATTCTTTTTCATACAGGAACTACATAACTGTATATTGACTCATATTTTATGTAACAGTCATTTTACTATGATCCCAATTGGGATTAATACAGAGAAAAGATATTTCTACGCGAACAATTAGAAACTTCAATTTTAATCATTATATAATATTTTCAACGAGTCAGTACGACTCAATTATTATAAGAATGTTCAAATTAATATTGCAATATTGTTTCAATATTCGTTGACGTACCCTAATAGACACATGTGGTATATAAGTCTCCCATATATATGACATATATGGCCACATGTATGTAACACATGTGCAAACATGTATGGAAACACACAGACATATGTTACGTATTTATGGAATAATATATGACATATGCATATGACCATATGTGTAACAATTATGCAATATATATGTAGACATATACGTAAAATACTTGACAAATATATAACCACACATATAATAACTATACGACATATATGTAGCCACAAATATAAATACTTGACATATATGTAGCCACAAATATAAATACTTGACATATATGTAACCATACTTGATACATATATGACATGTACGACATATATGTGACCATATATGCTACATTTATTCGACATAAATATGACCATATTTGTATTAATTATACAATGTATATGTAGCCATATATGTACAATATTTGACATAAATGCAAAATTTATGCAACATATATTTGACCATATATGTGACCAAGAATATAACAATTATGCAACATATGTTTAACCATACATGCAAAATATCTGACATATATATGTCCTTATATGTAACATATATCTCATATCTATCAAACACATATATGTTACAAATACAACATATATATTCTGCCACATATATTGCATATATCAATGTCAATCTGGAACATAATTAATACATATAAAGTTAATTAAAAAGTGAAAGTAAATAATGATTTTCATTACAAAAAGTTGAGTAATTTTATGTGTAAGATACTTCGATTGTTTTTTTTTTCTTCTTTTTTTTTAATGTAATAAACGTGATAAAGTTATCTTAATTCCGCACTAGCGTTTGATTTCTGAGAAATTGCAAGGGTGCGAGGTATATGCTAATTATAAGCAAATTCCAATGGTCAGGAGTTCTTAATAGATTGTATCCCAGTAGTGCATTTGTATGATGATCGTAAGTCCCGGTGCGAGGTAGGTGGGAGTCGCGCACGTTTAACTCGCAGGCGCACTGTAAAATGCTCGCGCAAAGCAGTTTGACCTTCGGCGATTCAGGGCTGGTAAGTTGAGGGTCTCCGCGGTCTCTCCCTACCACCTTTCGATATTCATAATCGATGCTCGATCAACTAGATTACCCCGGGTCGACTGACACAACGGTGCAAATGACGGTGTCTCGGGACGAAATGTTATTGTTACACTGTGAACGAGCGATTTTTATAACATTTCCTCCCAGTTCGATTCTGAAAGTCACAGTTTGTTTAGGCGGATAAAACTGCGGTATCATTAAAAATGTGAGAGAAAAGAAAAGTCCGCAAAAGTCTAGACGCTTTTGATAGAAGTTTTGAAAGAGTTTTGAAAGAGTTTTGAAAGAGTTCTGAAAGAGTTCTGAAAGAATTTTTCAACTCCTTTGAAAATGTAAAAAAAAATTCTGATATATTCTGAAAATTTTTCAGAAAGATTCCGATCATTTGTCAGAGAGATGGTCTGAAATTCTCAGATATGTAAACATAAATATGGCATATTTTGTACATATATTTGGCATATTCCTACACCGAGAGAAAAAATTTAAGAAAATTGAAATTTTTTCTTGCAATTTGAGGACATGATCGACAATGTTACAAAAAGTACTATCAAAAATTGTAGAATGTAGAATATAAAATTGTAAAATGTAGAAATTTTATAATTTTTTATTGTACTTTTATAGATTTGCCCATTATGTCCTTAAAATACAAAAAAAGATTGCAATTTTTTCAAATATTTTTCTCTCAGTGTAGTAAAAGTGAAATATGTTTTAACTAATTCAGATAAGAAAATAAAATATGTACATATAGACATATATGTCTGTTTTGAATTTATATATGGACCACCTACATGGCTATATATGGTTTGTATATGGTAAAAATTGATTTCAATATAAGGAAATTATTGAAACAATATATTGCTGAAATATTATATCAATTATTGCCATATATTGACCATATATCAACCATATATGGCCATATGAATTAATATAACACCAGATATGTCCATATATATATGAAATAACATAAATTATACCTTATTATATATACTATATACCCATATAAAAAAGCATATACGATTTGGACCTTGCAAATGCTCTACATATATGGCTTATATGTCCCCATATATGTGACACAAATGTTACATATATGTACACATACATGGCTACACATATGTTACAAAAAGTGACATGTAGATAGTATATATAATATATATATTTATTAGGAATATATGTCTTATATATAAACTTTTACCTGAACAATTCGATGAACTTTTTCAGACATGTACAAAGGTTTTTTAAACTTCTCTACGTTTTTACAGAAATTGAAATATATTTTCAGAGTTGTTTGCCTACAAAACATTTCGTAATATCGTCGTAATATTACAGCAACGACACGGTAATGTGGACAATTGTAATTAAATTCATTACATTAAATCGAACTGAAATCATTTTTTCGTTCATATCCGGAAATATCATTTGGTCGACAGTTTTTCTTTCAATAAAAGCTGTTTCTTTTATCAAACTTTTCATCATCTAGAATTATAAAAATGAACAATAAAATGTATTATTGAAATAAAAGTATCACTTCGTTTTATTACAGTGGAATTAATTTTCCTGAAAAAATAACATACGAAAATATTAATAATCAAACTGAAAAACTTTCGAACAACTGAATCTCTTACTCTGCCCGGTATTTTAAGTTACCACTCGAACAAAAACTATTACATTTCGTAAAGTAAAAAAAAAGAAGAAGAAAAAAAAGACAGAGGTTTCAAATTTTAATGCGTGCAATTTTGGATAATAAATTTTATGACGCCAGGAGCAAAGTTACGTTCAGTTTTTCACCTTTCAAGTACAAGGTGCACTGCACTGAAAAGTAATAAAGCAGTTTATTGTACGCGGAGGTTAGCGTTCATTGGACGATGCCTCGTCATTAAGTGCAGAATGCGTTTATTATTAAGCATCAAAATTTGCTATTTATATTCTAATAAAGATGAATTATGAATCAATAATATTAATTTAAGACCCGCTGCCACGCATTTCATGTACTTCGATATTTTATTAAATATTATTGGAATCCATATTAATCAATGTTACGTCATTAATTGATTATGCAACTAACGATTGTTTGATGAATTTCTAGATTAAAGTAATTGGTTTGATGTTTTATCTTTGATAGCAAAAGTCTTGAATTGTCATCAAATTTCATGAAGTTTTGACGCGAGGAAAAAAAAGGGATTGATCATTTTTTGTGTTGACTATTTTATTATTCCTGTGATATATTTTGATTGAATGTTATTTAATGATTCAATTTTACTCGACAAAAAAAAATGTAACACTTAATTTAAGCAAATCGTATTGAAATAAAGATATACTTTATGAAAGTAAAGAAGTTAGCTGCCAGCGATCAAAAAATTTGTGTCAAAGTCAAGTGAAGTAACAGTTTCACTGTGGAAAGGAAAAAAAAAAAGTATTATACCTTAAATCCCAATAAAAATGAAATTAACATTGCAATGCTTTGTAATAATGCATGATTTATTATATAATTTCATCTTCACCGCAATGATATATATTGTTATGTTATTTGCATGTGGAGTAATACAGTGGTACTTTCATAATTTCCTTCCTTATGAGTTTCATTTGATTAAGACATTCGGTTGCGAGAATTAGAGATACACTGGCGAAGAAATCATTCAATATAATACTTGGCTGGAGAAATATGAGTGCCACAATAGTAGTTGCATTTGGGAAATATTGTGGCAAATTTGAGAAAGGTTGCAAAACTTATAGATAAATTTTAATTGCAATATTTCCATAATGTATGCTGTATAAATTTATAAACATTACTTTTTATAAAACTATTATATTTATATATGAAATATAATTTATTATTTAGCTTAAAATCAAGTTATTCCAAAAATAAAAAAAATACTTTAAATTTTATCATATCAAATACTTGTATAACAATATTTTATATACTTAAATGCCATTTTATATACTTAAATAGAATAAATATAAATTAAAAATAAAAAAATGCTCTACTTTAATGATCTTTTTGTTCTAGAACTTAATATCCAATTTGTCTTAATATATAGTACAATAATATATGACAAGAATAATTATGAATAATTTTTATACATCATCCGTTTCTAACAAAATTAGTACTTCCATACGAATGATCTTTTTTTATAATAATAAAGTAGCATTTCATGAATATTAATTATTAACAACTTTACTTTACGCGAACAATTAATAAATTATTTCAGCGATCCATGAATGTTCATGTATAATCATGCATGACTACTTGTAACAGCATGACTGAGTAGTCATGAGATAATACAAATACAGTCAATGATGTTGTTGACATGAAATTAATTATCAAATACAGTCGCGGTAAACAAAGACAGGAAATTACTTTGTCATAGAAAAGTAACTGCGGTATTGATGGAATGTGAATGACACAATGGAGTAATGACATTTGGAAGTTACGATATGGAATTGACCTAATGGGGCACAATATTTATAAAATATTGTTTTTATAGACGTGTTAGATTCTTTTAATGCAACAGATACATGTTTTCGAAAAATTTTTTTTAATATTTTTAAATCTTTGATGTTGCATATGAATGATGTGAGTAGATGAAAACAAAGGTATTACATTTGCAAGTCTCAAGTTCAAATGGTTCAATACATGTTGCACATTTGGCTCCATACATGCCGCACATATGGCTCCAAACATGCCACACGTATGGCTCCAAACATGCCGCACGTATGGCTCCAAACATGCCGCACATATGGCTCCAAACATGCCGCACATATGGCTCCGAACATGCCACACGTATGGCTCTAAACATGCCGCACGTATGGCTCCAAACATGTCACACGTATGGCTCCAAACATGCCACACGTATGGCTCCAAACATGCCACACGTATGGCTCCAAACATGTCACACGTATGGCTCCAAACATGCCACACGTATGGCTCCAAACATGCAGCACATATGACTCCACATACGTCGCACATGTGGCTCCAAACATGCAGCACATATGACTCCACATACGTCGCACATGTGGCTCCAAACATGCCGCACATATGGCTCCGTACATGTCGCACATATGGCTTTATATACACCATATATATGGGCCAAACATGTTCCACAAATAGTTCCATACATGTCACACATATGGCTACACATACGTCATACATGGTGTCCAAACATGTCGCACTTATGACTCCGTACATGTCGCACTTATGACTCCGTACATGTCTCACTTATGACTCCGTACATGTCGCATATAAAATATCGCACATATGGCACATAAGATATCGCACATATGGCACATAAGATATCGCACATATGGCACATAAAATATCGCACATATGGTACATAAAATATCGCACATGTAGACCAATGAATTTACAATGCAAAATCAACGCAGATTTTTTGTTTCTTTTTCTTTTGAAGAATCTTATTAACCTATTCCGTCTCTGCATTTCATTCCCAATACACATTTAACCTTTAAAATTAAATCAATTACATTTCATATAAAACTTGAATTAGATTAGGAATATAAATTGCACCATTCATTACCCTTACGATACTCCGCGCAGTTTACCGTAGCATTTTACGTTACATTAATTCCCCCCGCATGGGATAAAATTCTTCTTACCATTAAGGAGGGCGATTTTTTGTCCCACACACTCGACGCAAATCGATTAAGCGTTATTTTTACGTAAACTTTTTTTCCCCTTATTTGTGCAACGAACAATTTATTATCTAATTATGCAATAATTGTACGATGATTTGAAATTATTTTACGAGGTGAAAAACTGGCTACTGTAATGAGGAACACGATATTCCTTTCGTAACGAAACGCAGTGTGTAAATTTGCGTGCCACAATAACTCCTTTCCGACTCTGCCTTGCCGTGAAAAATTAACGGGCCATTATCATGAAAATTGATCGACGCTAAACGACGCGAACTTTGACCCGTCCTGCCGGAATGATACTTTAATCTGATTTCGATGTAATTAACATATTAATTGGCGATTGTACTTATTAGACGGAACAGTACCGGCTTTGTATCCTGTTATAATTAATGGTCATAAAAAAAAATGAAATAAAGGATTTAATTGAATCGTTTGATAAGGGGATAAATTGATCCATTGATACGTCCCATTAAATTAAAGTCACGAAACGTACACAAAAGTCGACAGGTTGACTTTCTTATAAAATTCCAGTAGTCTGCCCTTGAAAGTCACGAATATGATTCAGGTAAAATGATATGGAGCGGATTAAAATAAAAAAAAAAAAAAAAAAAGTTGGCCGTCTTTCGACCGATCTGTTTCTCTCCTTTTTCGGTACAATTCTATTCAGAAAAAGTGCTTTATCCGCGAATTTTGAAACTGTCGGAAAAACTTCCGATTTGGCAAGAGCGAGTTGTCGAAAAAAAAAAAAAAAACATCTACATACAATACCTCGCCGAAAAAGTAAGTTAAATATGGGATATTCATTGTTGCAAAGTGTTCTTTTTTCTTTGATCTTGAAATAAGAGGATTACGATTGCTTCAGTTGGAATTTAATGTCCTTTGAAAGTACACTGAGAAATGAGTAATGGTAAAATTTAAATTATTTTACAACAATTTAGGGATATTTCTGGAATGTGAACATTTTTACCATTAATAATAGTAATTATTAAGTAACTTTTAAATTTTACTATCAGTTATTAAAATTTACTATTTATTATTTGAAATTTTACTATCAGTTTTTAAAATTTACTATTTATTATTTGAAATTTTACTATTTAATTTTTAAACTTTACTATTTATTTTTTAAATGTTACTATTTAATTTTCAAATTTTAGTGCTCAAATTTTAAATTGTACAATTTAATTATTAAATTTCACTATTCAATTCATAACTTTTACTATTATTTAGGGCAGAAATAATCACTTTTATATATCCATAAATTGCTATAAAAAATCAGTAATTTTTGTCGCTTATGAAATTCTATAAATTCTATTATAAAAATGCCCTTCCATTAATAAAAAAAATTTTATTTATCGTCAAAAAAATCACGTCCTTTTATAATAACCATTAATTGTATTACTTATTTTATTACATTACATTAAACTTTTACTTATATATGGCAATGATTATATACGTGCAATAATCAAATAATATTATTTATGAATTATTTCCTTCCTTTCAAAGACTTTTAACATTAGTTTGGGTGTAATAATAAAAATTTAAATAACGTTCAACCTTAATTGACAAATTAAATCGATATTCAATCACCGCAAAGTAGTCCACAATTTGACCAATAAATCTTCATTAGTTCGCCATAAAAATGTATCAACGAATTATAAATTAAGAACCATTTTTTTTAAACAATTTCTTGCCCAATAAAAATATCCATTTGAATTGTATAACAAATGCTTTTTGTAATTTGATAATTTTTTTTTTTCTCTCTGTTACACTTATACATGTAATTCGTGGTACCCAAATTTATAATATGTTAATTAATAAACTACTTTCAAGTTTTTTGGACGAAAAGAAACGGGAATTGTACATTATGTAAAATAGTCAACCGGCGTTATTCTTGTGCAATAATTTCTGATTAAAAAGTACTTTGTTTGATACGTTTTTATAGTTATTTATAATTGAATGGTATGACTATAATATTCGTATTAATTCTTTCATCTTGCCTCCGCGTAAACCTTTTTTTTTTTTTACAAACATCCCATAGAAACCGAGAGAGTTGTTAGAAATAATGTTATTAAAGCATAATAAATAATTGCAAAAGGTAAATAATTAAAGTAATTTGTTTTCCTCAATGAAAAGAAGTTAATTTCGTTTAATGAATGGAATTCTCGAAAGACTTAATTACGAGAAGGTTAAGATTATAAATAAAGCGATAATATAAAATAACCGGTGGCTTATTCGAACAAAAGATTCCTGTCGTATTGTAATCTTACAATGGATATAAAACTTTTTTTGTTGAAATAGTCGAGAGTTGCTTTTGTAAAATTTAAATTACATCTACGAAAGCAGTATATATATTTCTGTTAGAGAAGAATGATGATAATAATGATTAAAAAAATTAAAAGGAATAATATTAACTATTAATATTCACATTTATATAAGTTAAATTTGAAATTATAATACGAATTTTTATGAATATTGTGTCAGAGAAATGTTTCTGTGTATCGAATTCTGTAATCTAATCGCAATGTTTATGTAACTGGAATCAATTAAATTTCTAATTGAGTCAAATTTGTAAAATATTAATTAGTTCATTTCATTTCAATGTACTGTCAATAAAGTTACTAGATAAATTAATATTCATAATGATGAGAAGATTATAATATAGCAAAAGTTACATTGCAGAATATTTGTTTGGTATTATGATTATGTTTGCAAAATTAATTTGTTAGTTTAAAATGGTTAAAATTATTTTGGAATTCTCTAACATGTTAAATAGTATTGAGGTTAGGTGTCAGCATCAGTTTCAGTAGTTATTTTAGCCTTATTAATCCTGTAAATAAAATTCATTTAGCAGCCTAGATAGACCCTAGATTAACATCGCAAAATGTCTGGTTTCTTAGCAAAATTCCCAGGTATTTCTAGGATCTCGTCAAGTTTACTTGTTAATTTTCTTAAATGAACTTATCGCTGCTTTGAAGTTAATAATAACTTGTTAACAAACTATGTAGAAACAACTTTTTAACAAATTATGTAGAATCATACATTAAGAACTATCTAGAGATCCAACTAGGAACTAGGGATCAAACTAGAAACTACCTAAGGACCCAACTAGGAACTATCTAGGGACCCAACTAGGAAACCAATTTGTTTGCAATACTAAATTTTGATAACTATATGTTACATGGTTAAAGCAGGTATCCTGTTAGAAATATCTAATTAGAAACCTACGTAGGAATTTGGTACCCAAGATCAGATAGCTGGATTCTTACCTAGTTTTAGAATTCTATCTGGGTTACTAATTAGGAAACTACTAATTGATCTCTACTACTAAATTCCTAACTAGGTTTCCCTAACCCAGCTAAAAAACTTAAAAGGATTCTGAAACTACCTAGAATCTTAGCAAGGAAACTAGGCTGAATGTTGAAACTACCTATAAACCTAGACAGGAAACTTTAATGAATTCTAAAAATATCTAGGATCCTAGCTGACTTCCGGCATCAAATTTCCACTTAGAAACCACTATATGAAACCATACAAACCCAACGTTTACTAATTCAACCTTTCAACCCCTGATTAACTTTCAATACAACCATACAATCTGTCTAAATCAACTCCACCACAATTACGATAACAAACTCTAAAAACAATCATTAAGCAATTAAAACGAACCCACTAACGTTAACCTGATTACACCTCATCGCCACTAAGAGTAACCACACATAATTCACCCTAATAGCAAAGAAGATTTTTGGTACCTTCTGAAAATATTCTGAAAAAACCAAAGGAATACACTAATGTCTGGTTCCAGGAATATTTCTGGTAAGTTCTTCGATGACTTAAGTTCTATTAATATTCCAGAACTTTACCATAAATATTTCTGGAGTAGGACACAGGAATATTTTTGGAATATTCTGGAATTCTTCTTGCTATTAGAGCAACGCCAAAAAAAATGAATTACCACGAAACTTTAGAGAACTCGTCTTCCTGGATGGCTGAAAGTGCCAAGGTCACGGGGTTTATCGGGACGAAAACGAAGCCGAATCCCCGGGTGCGGTTTCTCGCCATGGGGGGAAATTGCCGGCTGGCTCCGCAGGCGCCGGTTCGAGATCGGTTATCGTTTCTCTCCCCCCGGCCGGGTGGGCTACGGAGGAGGTGGAGGGTGTGGCGGGAGCCGCTTTATAAAGGGAACTGTCTCCGTTCTCCAGATACAAAACGCGGAACTATCAACGCTCGGCGAGCACCGGAACATCCAACAGCAGCGCTCACCAGACCACGGAGTAGGATTTTCGAAGAGTTTGACCGGTGATTAAAACGCACGGAATCATCATGAACGCATTGGTGAGTTTGCCTTCGGAGGGCTGAGAGGGAGGGGGGGGGGAGCCCCGGGTATCGCGCGCACCTTTGGACCCGGCGAACCCGGAGAACAATGGAAAGTGAGAGGATAGACTATGGGGTCACGTTGCACGACACGCCGCTGATTCTTGACCTATTCGACCGACCAATCCGCGCTTTTGTCATAGCGAAACCTTTTGTTGTCGTTTCTCGCTCGGTTGCCCAATCGTTGAGTGATCTTATGGACGTTTTTTTTTGTTTTTTTTTTGGTGGAACTTGAAGAACGAAACGCATTTTAATGTTGAGCATATTGTCAACATTTGGAGGGTCAAGTTAATGGAAGGATAACAATAATATTGTTTGTTTACGTCCAAAGGACGTACAATTGGATGTAAATACAAAAGAGGATGAAAGATTACGGGTTCTGGAAACGTTTCGTCTTTTAACGCCGTATTTTTTCTGTTCGTGATATGTCTTTCTCTCTTTTATTTGGTCTTATTTTCATTTTCCTTTTATTCGTGCTTTGTTTACCCTTTTTGTTTCTTCCGGCAATTTTCGTTTTGTTATTGGAGGGTTCAGTGAAGACGGTACCATTTTGTTTTCAAAGAAAAGATGGTGGGATACGTTAAAATTATACCGATGTGGCGCGAAAAGGGATGGATTATGAAGTTGCGTCATGTTTGCGGCATTGCGCGGGCAAAGTGACGTTATCTCGCGAAAGTTCATCATCTCGGTTGTGGTTATTGAAAAATTGAACCTATTTAAAATACGAAATGTAAAGTAATTTTGTTTTTGTTTTGTATTTACATCCATTTTTATGCCCTTCGGGCACAAATAAAAAATATTATTGTTTTTGTTTCGTATTTACGTCCAATTTTATGCCCTTTGGATGAAAATAAACAATATTATTGTTTTTATTTCCATAATTTTCTATCTTCCAAGTGTTTATAAACAATATTTATTCATATCTTTGTCTCTGATTTGTTTAAATTTGAATATGGCGCGGTTTTTTTGAAAGTGAAAGAGTTGGAAATGTTTAGTCCAATTTTTTTAGAGAAAAAATACTAAAACTATTTCGCTATTAACGATAAACTAAGAAGAGTATTTTTTACACTAAGAAAAAAAAGTTTAATTTTCGTGATAACTAGAATTCTGGTTGAATTAAACATATTGTGGTTATTTTAACTAAAAATTGGGTTACTGGAACTATAATTTTATATAATTCGTGGAAATTAACTATCCATATTGTTAATATTGCTATTCTTTTCCCTCCTCATATATGATTATGTGGAAAATATATATAAATCAAATCGTTGAGATTAATGTGCTGAAAATTGTGGAAATATTTCATAAGAATTTCTCTTAATGTAATATTTCTTATCCCAATGAAAAAGAAATTATTAAATATGCTTTTGAATAAAGAGTTTGTATGCAACAAATATGACGATATTTCACTTTCTTTTTTTTTGCATAATCAAAATTATAAATAGAATTATTTATTATATATTCTTATATAATATATAGAAATCGTCAATATTTCAACTAGGACATATTTTATATATGACGATACACTTCAAATGTAGAATTTTTAATTAATAAAAATTTCGAAAACAAAGGTTGATGTAATTATAAAAAAAAAAAAAATTTATTGCATACAACTTTATCTCTAAACTTTTTAAAATAATGAAATTGTTCTTTTTTTTTTATAATTACTTTCTGTATCAAGGTTTAATACAATTTCTGCAATATTTGAAGAGGGCATCCACACTAAAGGTCGAAAGGTCACTCGAGTAAAAATATAAATTAAATTATAAGAATAAAAATTTTAATTACAAATTAATATTTTAACTATAAATATATAAAAAAATATTAATTAAAAATTTTTCTTAATTTTATATCACGAACAAACACCTATACAATGAAATATTGATATAAACAAATTCAATTGAATTAAATTTCAATACGTAACTTAAACTTTATGTAAAACGAATTTAAAAATCGCGTTATTTAATAAACAAAATAGCGATTAACGTAATTGAATCGAAGTGAAGGTGCGGTAATTAAATGCAATTTCATATATTCCAATGTTTTGCGCGAAAAAATGCATGACGTTATATATTATTATTACATAAAATTCAGTAAGAAAACAGCCGAGTTGATAAACCTTACGAACGTGCATTTTCTACACATTGCTGAAACGAGATAATTGAATTTTAGTTTACCACCAGAAAAATGTTCCAACCGTTGTTATATAAATAATTTTTATCCCACGCACGTTTTTCTAATTGTATAAGTGTATTGTTTTAAACTAACATTTCATAACGATATTGAAGAATGAGGTAAAATTCTTTATTGCGCAGGTTTTGTACGTTAAACGCAAGAAACTTTAATGAAGGTTAAATAATTCATGCATACAGACTGGATAATGTCCTGCCTGCAACATTGGACCCGAGATAATTTATCATCCATTTGTTATATCAACAACAAATACGATAATTGTCACTTTTGGTCAAAAATTAAATCAATTTTCTTCTCCTAAGTTATGTTTTTTTCTATTTTTATTGTATCTGGATAATAAATGTATGTTTTATTTGTTTAAAATATGGTACTCGGAATTAGATTTATATATAAAAATGATAATTCGAGAATTTTACTTTTGTTTTGTATTTACGTCCATTTTTAAGTCCTTTGGATGTAAATAAATAATATTGTTATTTTTGTTTTAATAATTTAACCTTCTAAGTGTTATTAAATATGGTTTTTTGTATGGTAAATTTTAAAAATATAAACAAACTTTGTATTTGTTTTGAATTTACGTAAACATTTTTGCCCTTTGGATGTAAATAAACAATCTTATTGTTATTGTTTTAATAATCTGACATTCAAAATGTTTATAAACGTTGTTCATTTATATACTCGGTGTTAAAAACGTTTCATTCTTCAGTACCATAAATTTATTTTACTTTTTCTTATAATTAAATAAACATTTTCAATTGCAACAGGTATAATTATATATTATATTTGAAAAATAATAAGAAATAACAATTAATTTCAAATTTTTCTTTTTCTCTTTGCTTATTACTTTTTGATAAAACTGATTTTCATTTTGAACCAAAAATGACAGTGAAATTTCAAAAATTAAACTTTTTTATCCCCACTAAACAATAAATATGAATGTTGTATTTTCTTTAATTTTCATTAAATAATTGCATAATTATATATTACGTATAAATTGACACGATTTTAATCGTAATGACCGCGAATTAACGCGCATTATTTGGGGTCATTTGGTGACCCCAAAACTGACCCACGTTAAATTCATAAATCGGGATTGTAAATCCGATATGCGAACATAAATTGCTCGTTCCCGGAACGTAACGTGTAATGATGATTTCAAACGTAGCATTCGACGCGGAGAAGGATGATAATTTCTTCATCTTGATCTGTTTACCGAGCACTCTCTCATTACAAGAGAAGTCGTGAAATGTTATCGGCCGAGTCAATCAATCGCGAGTCTTGGGTAAACGTTAATTAGGCAGTTAAGGGAAATTTGAAATTTAACGTGCTGAAATGCAGCGAGGAGTAACGTCGACGGATTCGTTCCGACCAATAAGAGACCGAATCCCCGAATAAACTTCTTGATAAATATATTTTTGTATGAATAATTAATTGAATTGAGACATTAAGGGGTGATTCGATTAAAATACTTTATTTTAATCGCAATTTTAATGTTCGATTTTTGAAAAACAATTATGAGATTGGGATATTTACAATAATATTTTTTTTATATTTTTTTTATTTATAATAATGATATATAATTTACCATAATTTTAGTTAGCTGTTATGTTATTGTTATAAAACATAATCAAATTCATGGCATTGCATTTTAAGTCCATAAAATAAGAAATGTTTTATGTTAATAATTTTTTCATTAAGGTGTTTCATTACAAAAAAGAAAAAAAAATACTCGGCTATAATTGACAAACTTTTTAATAATATTCTACAGTCAAATATGATACATTAAAAAATTATAAACCTTCAAAATTAAATCCTTTTTTAATTTTATACAAATTTCAAAAATGGAAAAAAAATCCAACGCACGCGGGTCATTTAAACTTAAACAGAAGTTAATTCAATAAATTTTCATTCCCTACCGCTCGAATGAACTTTAAAGTACACATTCCGACAGTGATTGATGCGCAATTTTTCAACATTACGCCGCTGGAAATGCAACGCTACCGATTTACTAAAGAAATGATATCCAATCATTTTCCAAATTGCGAACAAAACGGTGAGAATGCCAAAACGGTTTTTAACCTTCAATATATCAAAGTATCGCGGTTCAAAAGTCTCTCTAACAACAAGAGGAGGAAAAATTTATTATTTATATATAATCTATTTAATATTTATTTAATTGAAATAAAAAAAAAAAATTGTAATATATTTAAATATGAAATATTTGTTTTAAATAAATCTTTTATTATATTATTTAATTATTTTAAATTACTTTTTTCTTTGTTTCTAAATATAACCCTAGTAAAAATGAAACATATATGGTCCATATATGTTTTAACAATTTCATATAAGAAAATCAATTATCACTTTATATGAATTGTCAAAAAAACAGATGATATACAGCAGTAATTGATTTCAATACAAAGAAATAATTGAAACCGTATATGGCTAGAATACCACACTGAGAAAAAAGTTATATTGAAAATTACTATACCATATGAGTTCTGACAGATATCGTCTATGGTGTCTACGAAATTACTATACCAATTATAATGAAATTTTCCATTCGATATAATAAAATTTAATATACTAGTATGATAATAATCACCAATATAACAAACAAATTTACAACACTAATATAAAAAAATTTACCATATCGAATTGAATATTTCATTATAATTGGTATAGTAATTATGCTGACATCATAGACGATATCTGTCAGAACTCATATGGTATAGTAATTTTTAATAGAACTTTTTTCTCAGTGCATATCAATTATTCCCATATATCGACCATATTTATATATGGATTAAGAATAAAACACGTCCATATAAGAATTTTTTTATATTAAATTCTCAAAACATACATAGACCATATATGTTTCATCCTTACCTGAGAAATTATTTATTTTCAATAAATATTTAATTTATCCCAAATATAAGTTCATTTATTATTAATAAATAAAATATTCAAATATTTTATAAATAATCCCAATCTCATTTCAAGTAATTCTTTTCTATACGTCATTTTAAATTTTCTTCAAACAGACATATTATTTTAAAATATATTTACAGTGAAGTTTTGCCAAATGTTATACCCCCACTCCTTACCCCACCCCCACTCCTTACCCCTCCCCCACTCCGCGACCTAAAATTGTCCCGTTCAATCGGTCAGCCAAAGAAATTGGTCAATGCACCGCGATGACCTTATGTAAATATTTAAAATTACACCGCAGGGGACATTTGTTCCTTTTTTTTCTACTCCCCCCCCCCCCCCCCCCCC
>JABFPN010002542.1:0-21769 GCA_022817305.1 Leptoteleia sp. ZL-2020 | reverse complement strand
CATTAGTACGAAATTCACGTGAAGTACAATCAGAGCAAATTTGTAATTCGAGTTATTGTTTAAATGTATATGACCGGTCTTCACAAGACACAAAGAAAAGTTTATTGTAATAAATAATGTCGTTAATAAAGATGGTACGAGTGTGCTGTGTTAAAAATTGTACCTCATCCTGGTGCAGGCACGGAGTTGATGTTTTGCAACTTTTAGAATTGACTGTACAACAAAGACAGGTTCTCCCGCGACATGCGTTCTCACTCGGCTCGTTTCTGTCGCGTCAGTGCACGTTCCAGTATTACTATATTTCAGTGGTTCTGTCTTAATACAATAAGGATGCAAGATGACTTTCCGAACTTTACTTTCACGGTATAATTAATACCAATATAAATCTTTTTAACTAGCGATCTGGGGGGCGTGCTTTCAATCGAACTGGGTGTACACTTATTTTATTCAGAATACACATTCCTTTTTTATTCATAAAATAATAGATAAATGTATTTATCATACAAATAGAAATACACATAATGCAGCTGGTTCAGGAGTAGGTTCCGGGACTACAGAACCTTACAGAACCGGCCAAGGAAAAATGCTATTAGTGGGAAATATTCACTTTTTTGATGTGTAACTACTTAACTTTTGGAAGTCGTTTTCCAAGTGGAAAAAAACGATTTCCAAAAGATGAGCTGTATTACATGATAAAAATGTTGTTTTCAAGATTATGTAGTTTTTCCCGAGTTAAAACAATCGTTTATCATTTCAAAATTTTTAATATTAATTAATTTAATAAAAATAAATTAAAACACCCTAACTCCGTGAACATAGCACTGCGATTTCACCTTAAGCATGCTGTAAACCTGCTGTCACGGAGCTAGTGCTTTTGTAATTATTATTTTGAAACTGTTGATTTAACACTTGACAATAGATTCAAACTGTTTTTTAAATATGGGAAACTTTAATTCAATTATAAAACTGGAATATTTAAATATATATATATATATAAATATATACATAAAACTGGAATAGTATATTTATGAACGTACGCGCTTCATACGGCAAGCCTAGTATTATAATTGTTAATAAGTTTCCCAGCCTTATAGAAAGCTAAAAGAAATACTTTAAAGATAGTATGTTGAATCGAGTCGTATTTCTACTTCTTCTTCAGTGCTCGCTCTAGTTGGATCTCTTCCGGTTTGCTCTGTTGGGTGACTGTGCCGTTATTAGTTGTAGCTGTAATTAAATCTTTTTCCATCTTCCAAAATGAGAATCTACAAGGATATTTTTACTGGTAAATAAGATAAAATAGCTTTATGCTTTATAAATAATTAAATATTTTCATAAAAATTGATTGCAAATAATTATATTCATTTTCATAAAATTGAGGCTAGATGACATTTGACCTTATTTGTTGGTTTAAAGATGTTTGATGATACATAAATAAATTTGTGTAATTCAATATCTTTTGTATTTGTAACAAGTGGAAAATGATGATTTTTAACTATTACTTTACATACAAATATTTTATAATTAGTCATATTGCTTATAACCTACAAGTTTGCAAAGTGCCCCTCTTAATTATTAATTTAGTGAATTTACAGTTAAATTTATAAAATAGCTGAGTTATATTTGTTATTTCGTTTTAAGTCCTTGATTTGCATTTACGATAAGATTTAAAAATTGATAACATTAAATTAAAAGGAAATTTAAATGTTAAAAATGAAAGTATGTACAGCACAGTTATTGGGTGGTGCCAATGTTTACATATATTTATAAAATTAATTTCCGACGGGATGTAAAAATATAAAAATCATATGCAAACTAAGATATCACTATGATCTGGCATATTACTTAAATTCTTTGATTTCCCTTGATCTATTTTAATTCATAGCAAATATCTTTTCATTTGCATGAATTTATGTATGTAATATATATGCACAATCTATTAATATTTTATAATAATTTGTTATATTATAGGTTTTAAAGAAAGAAAAATTATAAGGTCGGTTCAATTTGTTATAATTGGTGTTTTTATAAAACCACGTGTATATTTTATTTAAGTTAACGACACGTGCTCTATAGTGGTCTTTAAATACATTCAAATAATAACATAATTCCACTTATACAAACTTTACATAAATATACATTACAACATAAATGTACATTTATTTGTATAAACAGTTAATATTTTAGAATAATTTATTATATCATAGATTTTAAAAACATAAAAATGTATAGTATTTTCAATCTGTTATTTCACTTTTGTTATATTTGATGTTTATAGAAAACCACGTGTATATTAACTAAGGGTAATGACGAATGGTAAATAAATACAATACATAATGAAGAGGGTCTTTAAATACATTTAATTAATAAAATAAGTTTACACAGATAAATTTTATAAACATTTTTATATAAAAATAACTATAAAATTTTTATTTAATTCTTTATTTATTTATATTATTTTCATTAAATTGGAAATTATTTAAATTTGCTGTTATTATCAAATATAAAATTTTTATCTGTAGCTTACTGGAAATCAATTTAATAACAATATTTTGTAATTATTTATATTTCAATTCACAATCATTAATTATGTTAATAAAATAAATCCTTATTCATGTGAAATTATTATTTATTTTTCAGGAGACGAGATGTTCTCAGACACCTATAAAATTAAACTTATTGACAATGTCTTATATGAAGTTTATGGAAAGGTAATATTATATTAAATAACAATTATTTACTTTTTTATTATGTTATGTTATATATATATATATATATATATATATTTTATGTCAGGTTGGAGACATAGTAGGTTTCATGACTAAACCTAATTTTTTTATCTTTTTTAAATTCAAATTAACAGTTTTGTACAATTTAAATTTTTTGGGAAATTGTTATTTCAAATAAATATATACATTATAATATACGCTGCAACCTAACGCTACGTGGCTACACAGTACACAGCTATATTTCAATTAATTTAATTTTATATCGTTTTAGCTTGTACAAAGAAAAGCTGGAGAAATTGAAATTGCTGGATTCAATCCATCTGCTGAAGAGGCTGATGAAGGCACTGATGAGTTAGTAGAAACTGGTGTTGATGTTGTTTTAAATCACAGACTTCAAGAAACATACGCATTTCCTGACAAAAAATCTTACACCGTTTATTTGAAAGATTTCATGAAGAAGTAAGAAGATTTAACATATTTATATTCAATGATTGAAAAAAAATTACTTATGTTTTTAATATATTCTGACTCATTCACTTTTATTAATAGACTAGTAACAAAGCTTGAAGAGACACAACCAGATCAAGTCGAAGTTTTCAAAACCAATATAAACAAAGTTATGAAGGATATATTAGGGCGATTTAAGGAACTCCAGTTTTTCACTGGTGAATCTATGGAGATTGAAGGTGTCGTAGGAATTATGGAGTACCGTGAAATTGATGGGGATTCTGTACCTGTTTTGATGTTTTTCAAACATGCTCTTGAAGAAGAAAAGTTTTAAAAACCATTTTAGATATCTACAATTTATCAAAATATTTTGTAAGTTTTTCTTTTGCTAAGCGTTAACTTCAATTGCTATTTTAGTTTTTAAGTTTTATTATAATGATTATTTTATATTATTTTACATGATTATTCGTAACTTAAGCCAGTATGCATATGTTACTGCACAATCATGTTAAATAAATATGGTGAATGATTCCCGCCTCAATATTATTTTTGTGGCGTCTACTGTAACCTTACATTTATAATTTACTAAAATTTATTATTTATTTATTATAAAGCTGTATTTATTACAATGGGTCCTAAATTTATTTTTAGATAATCGGAATGAAGACTGGACAAAAAATGCAAAGCTGAGGTGTTTAGTTAGAAGCAAATAAAATTTATTACTTCCAATTCTAGACAGTATCATGCTATTAAAAAAACAATGAACAACAACTAAAAAAACTTACAATTCAGTAGCAGCAAATTTTGGAAACCGATTGTAAATATGTTCGATAAAGAAAACTTTCAGTACATTTACTTTCTGAGATAAAAATGAAGATAGATAATTTGTGGCTTATTTAAAATCTGAAATTCAGCTGAATGTTATGGAAGGTGGGAAAAGAATGCACAAAAATTCAAACTATGTGCTCCTTACTTACAGTTTTTTTCAAAGCAATATTTGTCTTTGAAATTAATTGACCATGTCCATCATAAATAAAAATGATGTTTTTCTTAATTCATGAAAAATTTGTTTTACTTATTTCTACTCAAAAAATCATTGCGATGCATAATAATGATTGCAAATATTTTAATGTTCAGCTACAGACAGATATTTATATTTTGAAATGAATAATTCTAATTATTTTGTCTGTTATAATTAATATGTTTTAAATAGATTTACGAAGATAATTTTTGTCTTTGACTATTTTTGTATTTATTTTAATACTCATTTTTTATTCAGGCAATTTTTCATGTTTATTATGTATACAGTAATTTTTTGACAGTTAAATAATGTATCAAAATTTATAGAAAATAAAATTCAAATTTAATGAATACTTCAAATTTATTTTCTTTCTTATTTAATACACTAAAAATCATTTATTATACCAATATTATAGAAGAATTATATCGCTTATAAATAGGTAAACAGAGGATAAATAGAAGACTGTGTGAAATGTGGATGTTCTCTCGTTATTCCATGTTATTCCCCAGATCTTTGAACCATAAAGGAAATATAGTGTTTAAATATTTATCAACATTTCCATCACTGTACTATTAAATTACTTTTTTATGCTCAAATTAAAAATAATAAAGTATTGATTTTTTCACTTAACATTTTTACTCTTTTATTGCAGTAAAAATTAATATTTTACCTTCAAGGGACCTACTTGGATGTTTACTTTCCAAACCTGGTCAGATCAAACATTACATGCTCGGTTGCTGCATGATAATTCTTACTAATAATATGAATATTACTATAATTATTATTTACAAAATGTACTATTGTTATTAAGCACACTGAACTTTACAACCTTATAGAATTATAAATGTTCTGGTGCTATTGACTTAATTTGGACACTATTTTCTCTCGGAAATATAATTAATTTAATTAAAACTTTATTCTTTTAATAATTAATAACAGTGAAGTTCTTTCACCTATGTGATATGTGGAATAATTGCAAATTTCAATTCAACATACTGGAAAGGCATACAATATTTATACAGTATTGATACATTTATACTAATAGTGATTAAATATTCATTACTAATGCATAAATATTGTACAAATACAGTATAAATATTCGATACCCATACAACATAAATATTAATGCAATATTGCGTATATATTTTATAAATATTGAAATAAAATTATTTTTATTAATAACGTAAAAATTTTTTAAAGTAATTTTATGCTTTAACTTTTAATCTATAAATAGTTTATAAAAAATTAAACAAAAATAATAAGTATTATGAATTTCCCATCCACATTTCGAGAGACACAGCTATGTATTAAGCATAGATATTTTTTACATTACATAGATAATTTACACTTGCCAATTTGAATAGATAAATATATGATGAGAATATATTAAATCTGATTATTTGTAATGTATTCAAATTATAATTATAATAATATTTATAAATATTAAAATATTTTATTAATTCAAGAAACTTTTCGACACTTAATATTTCAATGACATTACATTCCACATCCAGAATTTTTAGTCAATTGTCTAAATAATGATGGTATGTTAAGTGTGTGCAATCTGATTATTGCCTCAACACTTCAATAATAATTATAACAATAATAATAACGTATATAAGATGTTAAATGTTAGATAGCGTTTTATTTCTTGGTTACACTGAAACTCATCAGTAAGGCTAGTGTAACCAATGCCTTATATGCTATGAATTTATTTCAAGAGAATGTGTTGTAATATGCTATCTATATATCATCTCAGTAGTGGAAAAGATGAAATCACACCCTCTACTTAGAATATATATTATTCTCTTGAAATTCAATTTATTTGTTTACAAATGAACTTACCTTTTTTAACGCTAATGTATGGACCAATACGTTCTGTATTATATCAAGAAACTTTTCGACACTTAATATTTCAATGACTTTATTGATATTTTATTAATACTACAATGAACGATACCTTTCAACTTTTTTTCCAAAAGTACAATAAATTCTTTCATTTACTAGAAATTTATTATTTGAAAATCCGTTCAATCCAGTAATTTTTTCTCACTTAACACTCACATGTACAGGTGTTATTTAACAACTTCAACTTCACGTTTTAAACTTATTGTGTTTTTACATTACAAGATGCTGTAATCAAAAGCTCTCTACAATTGCATGTAATATTTGTTGCAAAATGTATGAGGTATGTACTGATTTTTAATTTTATTTTATAAAAAATTTAGTTAATTTCAGAAAGGACGAAACATGTACTTTTCCTATCTAATAAAGCAATAGAAGAAAATCATTATTTCATTTTAGTTCTGAAAATAATTTTCTCCCTACTAAAAGTGGATGAAAAGAAATACTTTTCATAAACATGTTAAGAAAATTATATATTGTAATGAGCTCTATTTCAATGAGAAAGGTTATTTATAAAATCAATATTCTTAATGTAATTTATTAATAGAATGTTTATTTATCTTTTTTAATATTAGTTAAACTATCATGCATTGACGTTACAACTGTCTCAATTAATGAAGGAATAACCACACCATTTTCATCAATAAAATTTGCCACTGATTTTACCACAGATGTTTCATGGAAAGATCCTGTTGTATAATTTTTAACAGCCAATACTAAGTTGTATTTGTCGTCATATTTTTTTAAATATGAACTTGCTTCCCATGTTAAATCTGGATCAAATCCAGTTGGATCTCTGCAAGTATAACAAAACATATTAATTATATATTCAATTACACTACACTTCCTCATAATCATCCTTCCCACAATCATCATTTTCCCAATATCCCAAAAGAATATATAGCAGGAAATTTAAACTTATTTAATTCATACTAATAATTATACAGTTTAATATAGGTTTTAATAAAGCAAAGGAAAGTAATTTTTCTTTTTACTCTTAATTATTCTTTTTTTTAATTATTTAATTTTATATTTTAAACAGTTACAGACATACAGCAAAATTACACAATTTTAAATGTACATGCGCAAACAACTTGCACATTTATATCCTGATGATTGTGAGAACTTTCTGGTCTCCCAATTATTATACATATGAATTAATTTTTGTTAAATTACCTTTGAATAGCAACAATGAATATTCCTTTTTCCTTATATGTAGTGTAAAGTGACAAGATGCCCATAAGAATGAAATAAATGGAGACGCAAGCTACTAATACAGGTTTTGAAGTTGGGAATGGATAAAAGTAATCCCACAAAAGTGCTATAATGGCTACAATAACAGCAATACTACAAAGTGTCAATCTCCCATCAAGTAAAGCAAAATTTTCTGTGTAATTATATTTTTGAGTCAAAACATCTCTTACAGCATCATCTAAAGCATTTTTAACTGCAGAACCATCCCATTTATTTATTATTACAACCTGAAAGTAAGAAGGTAATTAATTTAGGTATATTTTAAATTACATATAAATTATGATTAAAATTGGCAATAATTTCAATATAATGTATTTCATGCTATAATATATATATAACATAAGGTATAAATATTAAATAACTTTTTAACTATATTATCAATTTAGAAAATTTTATAATATAAACATTTTAAAACAGTAATATTCTCAATAGTGTAAGTTATTGTTTAAAAAAATAATTGAAATACAATAAAAAATGTAAGTTTAAAGAAAAATTGCTCTTTTAAATATATTTGAAGAATTACTTTTATGTATTAATAACAGTTATGTATATATAGTATTAAACTTCATAAATAAAAATAAGTAACTTTTATAATCAGTTAATATATTTTTCAAGATGGAATGAATGCGAAATTGAAATTAACCTTATAAAATTCGCTGAATTCAATTATACCAAATAAAATTAACGATATGTTTTTTAAATTGGGTTTTTTGCCCTTCCTTTTTAATTAATAAACTGTCTAAAGAATATTACTTTCTAATAAGAAAAGTGGAATTAATACGTGGCTTCTATTTT
This sequence comes from Leptoteleia sp. ZL-2020, assembly GCA_022817305.1. Classification (NCBI taxonomy): domain Eukaryota; kingdom Metazoa; phylum Arthropoda; class Insecta; order Hymenoptera; family Scelionidae; genus Leptoteleia; species Leptoteleia sp. ZL-2020. The sequence goes on along the minus strand of JABFPN010002542.1, from coordinate 13,621 downwards.
GCATACATATTGTTTATGTTTAGACTAGATATGTATATAATTCAATATATTCATAAAACGGTTATTCATTTAAATTACAGGAACCATTACTACTCATTAATGAATAATGCTTACTTCTCCTTTATTCTTCATTTTTTTTTAAATACAAAATTGGCAGATAACACTTCAATGTATAAAAACCATATATTTTATAATATTGACACGTCAAACTAAAACGGTGAGATTAAAATGTACAGTACGCCATCATGTGGCCATAATTGTCTAAAAGAGTGAATGAACATACGCGTCGCTATTGACTGGTCCTGACATCTAGTGGTCGAGAAATAAACGCGAGATGCACGGAGTTATTATTTTTGTAAGTATTTATTCTAAAAATGTTGATTTAAGAGAATGTAATGGCGTATTCGGAAAATGACATTATAATTTTTTGTGAGATTTTGTCTCTTTTCTTTTTCATTTAATGATAACTTGAAAGAGAGAAATGAAACATCAATAATATTTTCTGAAAATCATTTCCGAATACGCCATAAGTGTTATATCCACGGAATTAGTACATTTTCCATTTATAACAACATTATAGTATGAGTTTACAATAATTTGTAACAAATTAACATTTCTCCTTTACTGGGAAAGTTTAAAGTACAGAAATTCTATTTTATCGCGTCAATCTATATATTTACTACTGTATTTTCAAACAATTATGATGCTTTGAAGACGTGGAGAAGGCCTTTTTTTTTACGAAAATTCCATCTATTTTCGGCAATGCCGTACGTTCAATTTATCGCGCCAACTCGACGAGTGATCGACCCGTTCGATATGACCAACTCGAAGCAGGCCTGCCGTCGCGGTGGGGATTATTCCGAGGATCCACGATCCAGAATCTGGCATCGTTGCATCGGACTGCATTACACGGTGTGACACTCGATCGGTAGTCCATAGTTGACGTGCTCGGAATTGTTCGCGGGTAACGCGTCACAAGCCATTTCGAAAAGGGCGACCGTTCGGCTGCGCTCGCAGCCGCGAGCCAACTCCTTCGTGCCTTTTCCGTGTTACGATTCAACGGGCGTCGAGGCGTCGTCGGAGGGAAGTTGCGGGACTCGCGTGCCGCGTCGGGCGCGCTTCCTTGACCGCACACGTTCCTGGCCGAGAACGGGCGGACTCGCGTGTACTCGCGGTACCCTCTCACTCGGCCGAGCTTGTTCTCGCTCCCTCGAAGGGCGTCGGCACGGAGAACCCACGAAAAATCTCAACCTCCTAACAGGTAATTCGCGCTCAAATTTTCGGCCAACTGCCCAGTCAATTCCCATACAAATTATTCCGGCGTGAGAACCATCGGTGTGCGAACATTATACGTGTGAGAGTACAATTATTCGTGCGTCTGTGTACGTGTAAGCAATAGGATTCATTAACAACTGCGTTAATTAACTTTGTATTTTATTTACCTCGGATTGGATAAATGACTGCGATTGCAATTGTATGTATTAATTGATATTTAAATTATGTCATAAGACATCAGGAGTTTTGAAATCCAAGTTTCTCTAGATAATAATGTTATTCCCTTGTGGACAAGAATGCTGAAAAATGTTGCAGAACATTTAAAAACTCCTGAAATTGGTTTTAGTTTCCAGTTGTTTTTCGGCATTTTTTTTAGCATTCTTTCCCACAAGGGTTAGAGGAATTAGAGGAACCATTTTTTTTGGAAAAAACTTACTGAATCGTTTATAATAAAACTATTGTTTTTGTTTAATGTAAACTTAAATTATATACCACCGCATATACGTGTGGAAATTTATATACAATATGTGTCTGTATTTGTTTATGTTTTAACATAGACATGGGTATAATTATTTATATATATTTCAGATATTTTGTCACTTTATTTGTGTACAATTCCATAAACATTGTACACGCACGAACATCAATCAGCCACACGTACACATAAGCGTTCCGGACACGTACACGCAAGCACGCACAGAGGCATTTTAAAGCGACATCCGTTGCGTCAATTTCTTTCCTTCGCTGGTTCGCTTTCATTGACGAAAATTATGTCACGCCGTTCCTCTTTGAATCGTCATTATCAGTCACGCTGCAGACGCGCTTTCACCCAGCCGACGAGTTTGGCGCGTCGCTTCTTCGCCGCGCTCATTGTTTACGTTGAGCCGGAGCGACCAAATAGCACCCACTCGAAAATAGAAGCGAGAAATCCGAGCGCGCTGGAATTGCGGAGCACGCCGCGCGCTTATTAATCGAGCGATTGCGCGCGACCAGTGCGCTATCAAAAACGCAACGTAAACGCTGTAAAAAATATGTTGGCACACTGAGAAAAATATGGCAGGAAAGATTGCTGTTTTTAACTGTGTTACAGATGTATATCCGTCTTTCAGTAAAAATTGCAAATTTTTAACAGGGAAATATTTCTGTTTCATTTATAAATAAAACATTTAAAACTAGTTTCTTTGCTTTTAATAAACAGTAATTTTTACTGAAAGATGGACATACATATGAGACGCAGTTAAAAATAGTAATTCTTTCTGTCATATTTTTTTCAGTATGTTAAACGGAATAGAATGAAATTGATACTCAGAGTATTTAATTCAGTTTGGGAAGTTTTCTGGTTCAAAGAACACAAAATTTCGGCTTCAAAAATTCGAGTTTGAAACATTATGGAAGATGCAACGGAAATTTTGAGAAATTTCATCAAATTGTCGAAGCTGAAACTTTGTCTTTTGAACCAGTGTTACCATGGACTGAATACTGTCAATGAAATTGAAGTATTTTCAATACACAAAACGGAATTGAATATTCCTAATTTTAATTTCATTCTATTCCGTTTAATGCCAACATATTTTACAGGGTTGTCGCGTACACAATAGTCTAAATTTGCATTCTCCACGCCGGGACTCTCCTTTCCGGTGTGTGCTATACAAAATTCCCCGGCTGTCCGCGCGCCGCAATCAACCGTCTCAATGTCAAGTGTGCCGAGCCGGATTTAGTACGAAATTTTGCAGTCGTAGACGAAGCGTCGATTCGAGTGCTTCGAGTGCCACTTACGGTACAATTTCGACTCGTGTTTACTGCTTTTGCTCATCATTTCATTGTTTCTTTTGGATTAGGTAACAAACATTTATCCACCCTGCTTCGAGAATTATTCACCGAGAACAATTTTGTACGAAAGCTTTCTGATATCCTAGTAATCAGATATTAATCAAATAAATTTGCTGTTTGTTTGATTAAATTGTGAACATTAAAACAAATAACATTTGTGGTATAATTAACTGTGATTCTATAGTTTCAAAAATCTGTTCTAATATAACATAATGTTTCACCAGATATTATTTACCTTTTAAACTTAAAACAGTAGAAAAAAAATTTGATAGATTAGCTAAAAAAGCTAATGATCATGACGCAAATATTGACTTTCAATCAGAATAATTTTAAATTTTTGAAAAACATAAGACATTTGTTATCTAATTAATTCGGTTATATATTAATTTATTATATTTTATAATGTACATTTCTGAATCTAACTTTGTTTTCATCCATTTTCGTGAAATACATATACATTTTATTTTATATTGCGTGTTTTTTTGTGGTTGATTTTGGTTGTACTAATGTGTAATATGTTATTAATTGATTTGGTACATATTTGTGTATGGTTTATCCCAGTTAATGAGATAAATTAATAAACAACACAGAATAATAGATAATTGTAAAATATAATAATGAACTTATGTGTCAACAAAATTAACTGTATTGCGTTCTTCATAATTATTTTTAGCTTATATTTTTATTTTCATCAGAGACAATAAATTTAGTTTAATAGTTGGTTTTGACAAGGAATTGTATTCAGTAAGCGTCTTACAAAAAAGGGTTTATTACAAAGTATTATAGAAAATACAAACAGAAATGTGTGTGTTTTCTATCTCCATATATTTGCAATTGTAATACAATATAATCAAAATAATATGAAATTCTATGGTTAACGTAAGCGAAACGAAATCTTATGTTATATTCATGGAATTATTGTAGGATTATCCATATTATCTTGTTATGTACATTTCCCTTATTAAACTATGATCTTTGAATTAAAATACATGGTGTGTATTTAGAAAATTTGAATGTGACTGTTGATAGTTATATTCTTTTTAACTAACACAAGCACACTGTGTACTTGTATTTAATTGATTGTCCTAATTAGAAGGTATTATATTCATAATCAAGCATTTACTGTCAGTGAAGCTCAGAACATATTTTTAACATATTAATCATATTAAGAACAAAAATTGTTTATATTAACCATATTATTCATAATATATTATAATATCATATTTGAATGTTAATTTATTCTATTATGAATAAATATGTTTTGAAATTACATTATTTATTATATATATATATATAACCAATAGCCAATTAATTTTTTAGTTTACTTTGATTTTGTTTATTAGAACGTTTGAAAACAAATATATTATTTGGTAATATAAATCTCAATTTCGGTTCTAGAAATTAAAATCAAGATTATTTTTTTCCATTAGGGTTATTAAATTATTTGCAAGATATCGTTAGTTCATCAATATATTATTAATATATGAATCACACTTTTGATTGACCTTCCGTAATACATTATTAATATTGGAACTGTTTTGCAAAAATTCATTATAAATTATAAACATACATTATATATAGATGTATAAACATTCTTTGAAATGGAATACATAATACCACTCGAATACTTTCAATGAGACCTAGAAACAATTACTATGTTTATGCTAGCATTATGCTAATAAGCAAAATTGAAAGACATGCATGTTATTATAATAAAGGCATGTAATAATATTTTAGTACAAATTATGAATATATTGATGCATATGTAAACATTATATATTTCAGTATTTATACCAAATTATACAAGACTAAACGTTATATGAGATTAAAATATTTATAACTTTAAAAGAAGAAATGAATTTAAATTTATTTTCGAAAGTTGTAAATGTTTAAATAAAATTCTCTTTTAATTAAAACAGTTTAATTTCAATGTCTACTTAGCTGAAGTGAGCTAAGTAAATAATAATCTCAATAACATTTTGAATGAGCAAAGTTGTGTAGACATTTTTAGGATAAATTTTATAGATGACATAATGAACATGAAATGTTTACCCAGTGAAAAGAAAAGAAACGTCATTCTGCAGCTTGCTGATATTTCAATTTCTAATGTTAAGCTAATGGCATTGCGCATTTCATTTCAAAACAACCATCGCGAGCGTGAAATCATTACTCGAATACAAATGTCGCCTTATCTAATATCTAAATTGTAGCGCTCCACCCTACGGCTACCGTGATTTCCCCTGTCTCTTATAAAAGAAAAAAAAGATAAACAAAACTCTAATTATCATAAATACTAATTTTGATGTAATTTTTTATTTTGCAGATTAAGTTTCAAATTGTGTCTGCAAGGAAAGTCAGGAAAACATATGTGCTAGAATCAAAAAGTAGAATTCTCGAGAACCCGAGATGGATTCCGCCAACAATCCCAATATTAGACCAACAACCCGCGTTTATAAAAAGTCCACACTCAACGGAAAGATCACTGTATATATCGGCAAGAGGGACTTTGTGGATCATATCACGCACGTCGATCCTATTGGTCAGTTGAATAACAAGCAATAACAACTTCATCTGCTTCAATTATAACATGCGGACAATTTTTAGAAACATAATAAAGATTATGTTTATCTTTGCAATTATTTTTATTGTAGTGCGAAGAATGTTTTGTATCAGAACAATTTGAAGTAAAATTTATTTTTATTACTTGCCACTTGTAAACGCAATTTATTTTAAATTATATCAGGAAATTGGATTAATCACTAATTAGATGAATGAAAACAATTACATCAAAAGGGATGTGTTAAAAATGTTACGTATCATATAAAATAAGCAAGAGAGCGTTGAAAATAAATTCAGTTTTACTCTCTGCGTTATATGACATAAAACAAATTTACATAATTTTAATGTTTTGAAGTTTTATGTTTAGTAAAATTGTTTGATTTCAACATTGTATAAAGTTTTGTTATGAATTGTTGGTTACAGATGGTGTAGTGCTAATTGATCCGGACTTTGTGAAAGACCAAAAAGTATTTGGACATGTTTTGGCAGCATTCAAGTATGGGAGAGAAGATTTGGATGTTTTGGGATTAAATTTTCGCAAAGACTTGTACTTGGCAGTCGAACAAATCTACCCTAGTATTCAACCTCAGCGAGAACTCACGAGATTGCAGGAGCGATTGTTAAGGAAACTTGGCAGTAATGCTTATCCGTTTTACTTCGAACTGCCACCGCACTGTCCAGCTTCGGTGACGTTACAACCAGCACCGGGCGACACTGGAAAGCCATGTGGAGTGGACTATGAACTGACGGTCTTCGTTGGAGAAAATCGAGGCGATGTACCACAGAAACGGTATACCATTAATTTCTCAACATTTCATTTTACTATCTTGCGCATAAAATTTTATGTTTCCAGTTAAAATGAAGTGTTGAATTCTGTTAAATAATAAAAAATAAGTTTGGTAAATAAGAAAAATATATTACATTGTATTATATTTAAATATATTTTAAATGTAATATGAAGTATATTATTAAATAAGAAATGAATTTCTTCCTAATTTGTTTAAAGTGGCTACTTCAAATTTCTCTCTGATCGTTGGTCTTTAGTATACATTGAGTACGCACAGAGAAGGGAGCAAGGCAATACGGCAAAATTGTTCCGTTGAATCATTTAGTTAAGATAACTGAAATCAAATGATTCGGTTAAATGATTTTGATGAATGAATATTGAACTGAAATGAAATAATCAAATTTAACCCAAAATAAAGAGACAATTAAAGTTATTGAAACTTTATAACTTTGTAAAAACACATAGTTTACAATGTAATTGTAATTAACAAAAACTGCTTAATAATAACTAAAAAGTTTTGTGTCAAGTTTAAGTAACAGGAAGGTGTGCTAATTTGTTCACGAACTTCCATTTTTCCAGAATAAAATAATACATCAGCATAGTAAAATCCAATTTATTGCAGTATTGTATCAGTTCACAACACATTTTACATTTTAATATCCCTGACAATAATAATTGCGTTATCTAACTTTAACCATATAAAATAACCATTTCAGAACTAGGTCAATCAATTATTACTCTAAAATTGCAGTTTTCCATGAAATTAAAATGTATGCACTTTTCAAGAAATTGATTTATAGTCGGAGACTACGTTTGTTAATTATTCTATTAAACTGGCTGTTAATGCAAGAAAAAGTTTAATTTTAAAATTAAAATGTGATGGTTTTTAACGGTTATGAGATACAAAGTGAAATATAATAAAATTATGCTAGTCATTTAACGAGACTTAGCTGCGGGTTTCATACGAAATAAAAAAAAAATAATATGGAAAATTATAACTATATTAATTAATAAAAAAGATTCGATCACATAAGCTAATTATATTGAGATGGAAACTGAAGTAGTTGTAGATAATTAATTTATATTTTAGCATTTTCCTTCCTTTTCTTTTCAATTTATTTTTACTTTAAGAAGTAATTAAAAGCGTTTTATTTCCTGTCATCAAACATGAAAAAAGACAATAGAACTATTTAATACATAGAAAATCGTGAGATAAATCTACAACTGAAATGAAATGATAATGTTTGTTTTAGATAGGAAATTTACTTTCTTAACATTGTTTTATATCAATAAAAGAAAGAAAAGTATATTTACTTTTAAGATTTGCATTGAAAATTGATCTTTCTTAAAAAATAAATAAATCAATCAAAATATATATGATTAATAAATATACATAGTATGTTGATAACAAATTGTTGACAGAAACGTGTAAATATTTAATGTATCGTGGAGTAATTTAAAGTGAGTTATTCATAACTTTTTATCTATGGATATATTTAAATAGAATACGCCTAGTGAACGTTAAATTTCAATTTGCGTGTGATTTGAGTATTGAAAATGCGATCAAAATTTAATATGTTTTTATATAATTTGTATTCAGATGCTAAAAAATGATTAATAAAAACACTAGCAAAGAATATTGTTTATTTAAAAAAATTACATAAAAAAATTAATTAATTCCGTAATATTAAAATTATTATTTTGAAACCGTGTTTAATTAAATTTTAATTATATTTAATTATTCATTAAACATTTTTAATGAATAATAAATAAGCTTAATCAAATGTTTTACTTTTTTAATTAATGTAATCATGTTTTATAATTTTATAAAGAAAACAAATGATTCAATTTATGCAATATATCAGGGAAGGATATTAATGAAAATAATTCATCTTATCTGATTTCGATAAGTATTTCAAAGTTATTTCATGCACTCCAAAACGTTTGTATATCATGCGATCAAATCTTGGATGAGAATATTTGTTGGTCTATTTTGAATTGATGGAATACGTCAAACGAAGAAATAATAAACATTACAATAATATTAATCATACTTGATGCTTGAAATGTAGAAATATAAAAGGCGTTTATTATATACCTTTATAATCAATGAAATAATGTTACAAATTAATTGCTTAATTGTAATATAAATAAATTATTAATGTTGAAATTTAAAAACTACCAACATCTTTTACTTATATTGTAATACTCAGTGTATTGAAATTTACGAATTTTAATTCAAATCAGCGAAAGATTTTCTTCATTTTATAACTTTCCCATGGATATGTTTTATTTTGCAACACAAACATGATTTTACTGCATCGTGTATCAAGACCCTTTATTTTAAAATATTTTATATTTAATACTTTTCAGAAATTCAGTGAAGTTGGCCATCCGGAAGATAATGTATGCGCCATCAAAGCAGGGTGAGCAGCCATCGGTGGAAGTGAGTAAGGACATCATAATGTCTCGAAACAAACTGTACCTGGAAGTATCATTGGACAAAGAGCTCTACCACCATGGTGAAAATATCGCAGTGAACGTCCACATAGCGAACAACAGCAACCGGACCGTGAAGAAGATCAAAGTCGCAATACGACAGTTCGCGGACATATGCTTATTCTCCACAGCCAAGTACAAATGCATCGTTGCTGAGACAGAGAGCGAGTGAGTATCTTTCTTTTGGCGGTACTACGCTAGAGCAAGGAGTCCTTTTTCTCTTTTCTTTTTTCTTTCCTCATCCTTTCTGTATACGGCAGTCATTTATGAAAGGTAAAATGTAATTTAAACTATGACACAAATTAAAATGGACAATAGAAACAAAATAAAAATTGTAACATGCGAAAAAGGACTCCTGTGACTCTCCGTCTAAAATTTTATTTTTCTAGTTGAATAATAATTAGTATAAAGAACAAATAAAAGAATGCAAAAGAGGCAGCGAGGACAAAGAGAAAAATATATTTCGGCTCTTGATATAGTCGTAAAGACAGCGATTACATTGGAGCGCGTTTTATATGTTTAAAGAGCACGTCTCTTTGTCACAATGAAATTTTGGCAGAGCGAATGGAGAATAAGATGATTGCCCTGGCAGTATAGGGGTGGCACCAGGATTCACCATAAGCAAGGTCTTTTTCCTAAGGCCGACGCTTGCCGACAACAAGGACAAGCGAGGCCTGGCGCTTGACGGCCAGTTGAAGCACGAGGATACGAACCTCGCATCGAGTACCATGTGAGTGCTCCAACAAAGAGCACGTGCTTTTCGAGTACCATTCGTATTAGTGGGGTTAAACGTTCCTTTTTAACTACAACTTAATCATTTTCGCTATTTCGTCTATAACATTCACAAGTGAACCAGAAAAAGAATATTATCCTATTTAATAATGAAGCGTTAACTGGACAGAAACCGTGGCAAATTAGTAACAATATAATAACTAGAATCAATGTCGATAGTTATTAATAGTTACTGAATGGATGGCCAGTGACAAATTACGATATAAAATTATCAATGATGACGAATCAATAATACACAATTAATAAGAACTAATCAGTGAAAGATAATGGATCATTGGTATTCACCCGTAACTTTCCAAATCATTTCCAATTCATTATGTCTGATTAATGCGAAGAATAATTCACGACTATCAATCAACATATCTTATCGATAATTCATCATCAGCCACTGATCGCTGATTACTTCTCATTAATCATGAAATGTCCTTTTATTTACACTTGATTATTTACCTGATTTAACAAGTGTTGTAGCAAACTCAACAGGTGTCACGCTTGGAACCTGTAATATAAAGAGTTAATTATTCATGAACCTGAGCAATGTTTGTGCAGGAATAATGCATTAATATAATTAATTTTGCAACTGACACGTTTATCTTGTCAAATTGCTGATCAGTTATTAATGCGTAGGAAACATTTAGCCCCACAATCTCGAAGTGAGTCTCGAAAATCTCGGAGATTGGGTTGACTTTTGGTATTCTTTGTATGGCTTTACAACTTCCACGGAGGGACTTTTAATACCACCCCGTTTCTCACTTTACTGATTTGTGTATTTTTGTTGACCACTGATTTCGATTTTAATTTTGGTGTTGGTCTTGATAATACCTTTGCAATTAATTTGATTAGTTTGACGCACACCTTTCACTCCATTATTTGTTCATTTAACCATTAATTAATTAATTATTTTTATTAGACGTCTTTGTTTTTTGTCTTACAACTTTTGCCGAGAGTGAGTGCAATGATTCGTTTGAGAGCTCTTGCGCAGTTTATTTGTTTGTTTTTTTTTTCTTGAAGCGACACGCCAGGTAATCAAGAAAGATGTAATATTCTTTGAAGTGTGTATTATCTAAAAATAACCACACACATATATAAAGAAATATAGCAATTATAAATTATGTGATTGTGTATTGCGATGACAATAATGTTTAATGAATCAAATAATTTAATCACTGTTGTGATAATTGGGCCTGATGTTTTGATCAGGAAGGGATGTCGGGTCGGTCCAGGTTTCACGCTCAGCAAAGTGTTTACTCTGACGCCGCTTCTGGCCAACAACAAAGACAAATGGGGGCTTGCCCTCGATGGGCAGCTCAAAGACGAGGACACTAATTTGGCGTCCAGTACGCTGTAAGATCTACTTTGACATCTCGTCACATCTACTTTCTTTGCGCCACTGAGAAAAATGATCCTAATATTTTCCTAATATTACCTTCGAGACAGCAAATTGTCAGTTTATATAAAAAAATATTATTTATTAATGCCTTTTCAAATGCGACTAATAAGGACAGTAATTAAAATTTTATTTGTATTTATTTCCATTGAAATTATGTATTCATTTTCTTCAACAACAGTCGGATTAACATTCAATTCAGTTTTTATCTTGATTTAACCTTGTTAAAGTTACTTTATTAAAATGGTGTTACATGTTTAAAATGCATGTATTTAAATAACTACAGGTCAACTAATCAAACTGTATATGACCTTTGATTTAAATTAATGATTAACTGAAAAAGAAAATGCGATACCGAACAATGAAGCCAGCGATTTTCAACGTGCTATTAAAATTTTAATAACGTGTCAAATATTCGCTCACGGGTATCAAGTTTATAATTAACATTCACGGGCAAAGAAAATTAAACATGAATTCGCTTTGAATTAACAGAGGAAATTAATAAAATGTCATTTCATTTGAAATCAGTACTACAATGAACAGCATTCCCGTTTGATTATTAAAATGTCAATAAAGCAACTGATCTAATATAATGTCGTTCTATAAAAGGTAAATTGTCGAATAATAATGAAACGTGATCATAATTGACGGAATATGGAGGATAATTTCAACGAGTGGAATTGTTTGTAAAAAAGTTCTTCGCGCTCAATATTTTGCCCCACTTGAAATATCATTTATTTTACTATTGCTTCAGTTTTGTTGACATTATTTATTTCGTAAAATGTAATATTAACTGAATAAATTTCTATGCAAATAAAGATCGAAAGAAAAGGAACGCGTTTAATCGCATGTAAATGCTATGCCATCGGTAAAGATTTGCACAAATGTTATTGCATAATAATTAAAGTTACGCGTAATCTTCTTAAAAGTGACGCTTAAATGGAATTATCAATATTTCATATTCAAATAAAACAAAATAAGAGTAAGATCGAATGTTAAGTTATTCATAAAATTATATAAATGTTCCGTATATTATGTAAGTATAAGACTTGTTAATTTAAAAGCAAAACTATTAATTTAATTTCCCTCGGTTACAAGCAAAGTGTAGATCAATTAAATGGAAATAATTTGCTTCATATCTGGATTGTTTTTCTCAGTGCGATTTTACCGTTCTGTCTACGTGTCGTACTAGCATATTGTGCACACAAAAAAAAAGACTTGTAACTCGACAAGATTCCGAGATCTCAACAATTTCTGTCATTTATTTGCTGCAATGGAAACTTGACAACTGCTTGGGTATGGAGTGTACACGATTATCTAATTAAAAACAAACTTCTTTTCCATCACAAACACAAGGAAGTTATAATGATTAAAAATGAAACTTAAACTTTGTATACTTGCTCCATACCGTACGCTGCAAAAACAAGTGTCTTAATTTCAGATATCAATTCAGATTTCTTTTTTTTCCATTTTCAACAATATATTATTTATTTTTATTTACTTTATATGCTATATTATTTATTAATTTGCATATCGTTTATTAAAAAGTAAAAGTTAAATATTAAAAAAGATGTGTATTAATATACATATATTTTGTTTTGGATGCATAATAATTTACGAAAGTATATCATTGTAAATTTGTGTAAATTACTATGCATCTTTTAGTAACAATCGAGAGACACTTAAGTTTTACAGTGAAAGTTTCAGACTGTGCTTGCTTGTGTTGTTGGCTTGTTCGGCTACAAATGCAAGCCTTTATCATTCGACATCATTCAATCATCCAAAATCAACATCGAAAACTCGGACACATCTTTCACTTCACTTCATTAACAGGAGAATCAAACGAATCGTTACATTATCGACTTATTAATAACATACAATTAACCTAATTATTTAATTCGCCCTTCCCCCTGGCTCACTCCCCCACCCCCTATTTTTTTACTCATTTACTTTGATTCATCTAACCAGAAGTCATATCATTTTCATCACTTTACACAGAAAAATTTATCGATAGTTGTTATTATATTCTATAATAACTCAAAGATACACGTGCATTGATTTATAATAAGATATAACTTTTTAAAATATTTCAGAAAAAATGTAATTATTAAAGGATAGAACCAGCTACCATTCATCAGTCATATATTCTACCACCATTCTATGACGCCATCCAGAAATATAGTCGTAATTGTCAAACTTAAATGTGAATGTAAAAGGGGTAGCATAAATTCGACATAGAGTAGTGGTGAAGAATGCGAATAACAATTGTGAGGCGATGGGTTCAATTTCTTGGTTCACATCTTTCTTTAATATTTTGTTCAAAATACTATACCATATTATAAGGAATCCTATAAATGCACACGTATACACTGAGAAAAATGAAATAGTATATTTATCAATAAATTCTGGGGTATTGAACCTATATGTACTCTGTAGGTGTAACTGTAATAATTTATGGAAAAACTAAGTATATGTAATGCATACAGTTCTAT
>JABFPN010002541.1:0-21776 GCA_022817305.1 Leptoteleia sp. ZL-2020 | reverse complement strand
GCCCTATAAATATCCTACAGGGGCCCAGTTTGGGGATTATTGGGCATGCCATTGAGTGTTACCCCTGTAAATGCCCGCCTGGGCCCAAGTAGCTGCAAGGGTTTACCACGTGAATTTTTTACTTGGGGAGGCGTCCTTTTGCTCTCGCGATTTAGGCCTTAACACCGATTCTCGTAGTGGGGATGAAAGGAAATTGCAGGCGAATAGTTTGAAGTGGAGTTTATTGGACATTTTGGGAAAGCGGTTTTGCGAATGAATTTATTGAAATCAATTTAATGTACAGAAAAAAAGGATTCATAACAGTAATGCATATTTAATTAATGTTATAAATTATATTTTTGTATATGACTAATTAAATATATAATAATATTATACTTATACTTATTACGTAATTTTTTTTGGGTTCGACCCAATAAGTACCAAATATCCATTATCCATCGGGTATTATACGCATTTTTCCTTGTAAATACCATCTGACATGTATATTTAATTATAAATGCATATTTTAGTAATTAATTATATTTAATAACATTTATTAAATAGACTTAAGAAAGTTCAATTACTTCCATTTCTTAATATTAAAATTGTTGTTTATCAGTGGCAGATCTCCTTTACTTTTCAATTAAATGACGGAATTTTTTTGGAACATTTTTTCGCAGTGAAAGAAAAGAAGAATAACATGGATTTTAGTCCATTATCAAAAGTTCACAATTGAAATTATCGCAATAACGAATTCTTTGAAGAAAACCTTTTTTGTTACTCGGGAAAGGAAACGTCATTTCTCTCTCCAGGGAGTTTCGGAAAATGGCGTTTCTCATTTCCTCGTGACGAAAAATTATGTATGTACCAAGGGAGATTCGCGAAAATCTAGATCTCGTGCGATTACAAATCTCGCCTACGGCTCGGACTGTAAATTTCGCACGAGAGGATGGATTTTCATTTGAACCTCCCTTGGTGCATAAATAGCCATTTTGCCACCGTCGACTGTGAAGATGTTAATCATGCTGTCTGTTAGTTAGTCAGTTTGTCTGACAACAATTTAGCAATAATTACCTATTAGTAAATATAACGCGATACAAAACGCTGGAAATTATTTCACAGCGATCGATAATGCCGATTGTTAAATATATTTTCCCGTGCATGTCGAGGTAACGCGCACTTTTCCTTTTTTTCCGTTGTCACAAGAATTATTGCCTCGAAATATATTTACAGCGCGTAATAAATACTTCAACGCGCGTATTCGATTTGATTTTTTTCCAATATGGTATCGGGGACACATTTCGTCGAATTTAATTTATACAACATTCCACAGACATAATAATTATGGTAATTAACCGTAAAATCGAAGACCATTATCGATTTCTATCGACCAGTTATCGGTGGAAAGAAGAGTCGGTGACGAATTCCGCGACTTATTTACGACGCGGTCGAAGACGTTCGACTATTTTGAACCTTTCGAACTTGCGAGTTAAAAATAAGCCAAAAAAATGAAATAAGTCGAAAAATAAAATAAATTAAAAATAAATAAATAGTAAAAGATAAAATAATGAAACAATAATAATGAATGAATGAAAGAAAGAAAGAAAGAATGAAAGGAACAACTGACGAAAGCAAGCAATTTACAATACCGGCACACGTCTTTAATTGCGCGCGCAAAACGAGGCCCGAAGTAAGTAGGTGAGATCTGCCCGATGATGTTGAGTTACGATAACTCGTAGCCCCCAAAGGCGATCTACCCGAACTACATAAATAAACTAGCCGATGCGCTAATGTATCAATGCGATCGGTTGCTCGCGGCAACCCGGGACGCTCCTGTTAAAATCGTTAACAAGCGCGATACATTACGGCGCGCATCATCGCCGTAATTCTATCAAGATTGATCGCCCGCCTCTTAATTTCGCCGCGGAATGGCCGCCAACGAATTGTTTTATTACCAGTCGACTAATTGACTATGAATCAACGCTTTCACGACGAATTAATAAATAGTCCGGAGGAGGAGGAGCGGGGGGGGGAAGGTTTAATTAAATTCCTCGATAAATATGCATCGAAGTGATTTTTGCGCAATCGGAGATGAAATTAAAATTCGAGTCACAAAACGCGAGGAGAACAGCGGAGGCTGCGCTGCGGTCCACATAGATCTCTGATACTAGACGACCCCCTGGCGTCCGCCCAGCAAGAATGTAACTTGGGTACAACGTGTAAGTGCGTCGCCTACCGTTTCCTCGGCTTAATGCGCGGCCTCACTGCGCAGATGCTTTATCTTCTTTCGACGCCGAAAGCACTTTATAATGCGTCTCCTAAATACGGATTTGTCAACATACCAACGTAACGAGCGCGTTTCGCGTACAGAGGAAAAAAATTAATAAAGATTAATGTGAGTGGTACCATAAAAAATTAGCATGCATTGAGGAAAGAGAAATGTAAAAAAAATTTTAGAGACAAAGTTTGATAAAATTTTATTTGCATAGTTGTAGGGTCTTGTTACATTTGCCACAGCCACATTGTGCTTTCACAGAATTTCGCTTCTAATTGTATTATTAATTTTGTTTTCCTTGTTCTCACATTTTTTTTAAACGTATATTTCCTAGATATCCATTTTGTTTTTCCTCAAATTTGTTACCATTTTTAGTTACCTCATAAAAAATCCTTTCCTCATCTTCTGTTTCTCTAATCTCTATAATATCTATCTTCTGTATCCAATAATTTATCTTTTGCAATTTCTTTGTTTTCTTCATAAACTTTCCTTATTTGTATTACAATAACCAGTTGTGTAACTATGTTACGCAGGTAATATTTTGCTAAAAATTGATTTGTGTGACAGTTTATTAACACTCCCGTTATTATATGACTTCTGAGTATATACAAAGATTTATGGTATGATTAATTGTAAAGAGATAAACCGTCGAACAATTGATTTTTGAAAAATGTACGTGCAGGTACTTTCAAGTACAATTTGACTTGTGAATCCGGAACAAAATCGAAGATATGTCGTTAAATCAGAGTTGATTAGATACATGTTAACAAGCATAAGACGAAATTTCATTCTATATAAAATTTTAAATTTATATATTTGAATACAATAAATTTCCTTTTGTAAAATTTAAAATAAATCAAAATGTTCACTTTTTATGATGAGCTTATTCATTAGTTCAAAATGAGATAAGATTTTGACGTTGAGATATTTGCTATTGAACAATAAAGTTCTTTAATTTAGTATTTATACATCAAAAGTTACAAGATTATCTTTCGTATAGTAAAGTTATTAATTAATAACGCTCTATTGTTATATTATATTAAATTTTTAAAATAAGTTTATACAATGTTGCACCAGAAATAAACGTGTTAATTTAATTATTAATACATTTGCAATAAAGAAATTTATTTAATTCACACAAATTCAATTGAATAAGTTGAAAATTTGTTTACTTAAAGGCAAATATGAAATTCCATCATGCTGGCAAACGGCAACGTGTCTAGTAAATGTTTTGTATGAACCGGCGTCGGTTGTTTCTCCTTTGGCCAAGCGCTGCTGCCGTGGAGACAGCCTATCGAACAAATTAGTCGCGAGATAAAGTCGACAGAGACAGATCGACCAAGACACCACGCGATACAATTATCCCGTCGACGTTGCTGAACACTAATACACAAAAAGATGAAGAAAAAGGTCGCGCGCTATCGGAACATTGAATCTAGAAAATTATCAATCACAGAGTAATGTTTTGAATATTCATCCGGGGACCGTGAAAAGCAAATAACGTACATAGAAGTATGAAAGGTATCTTCGATTGGTCATTACGCTATTAAATTCAACATTTATATGCTAAATCTAGACCCTTTCTCAATATAGATATAATATATATGACAATTTAACAGTAATATAATATCTGGGCCTTCCTAGTACAAATTAAATATATATATATGGACCTATATATACATATTTTAACAATTTCATATAAGGAAATAAAACATTCATACATGGACATATGTCTTTCCTTAATCCGTATATGGCCATATATGGTCGATCTATGACAATAATTGATTTCCATATAAGGAAATTATTAAATGCATATATGGCTAGAATGTTATACCAATTATTGCCATGTATCGACCATGTATAGTCCATTTTTACTAGGGCTAGATCTCAATAAAACGAAATTAATTTCGTTTTCATTCCAAATAAAATTTAATAATTTAATATTTAATATAATTTGTTTTAATTTGGTGGTTCCATTCCTAAATTAATATTTTAAGTAATATGTCAGAAAATTTGGTACAACATAGTATTTTCAGTGTAAATTTTTTCCATATAAAAAATGTATGAAATAAATTTGCGAAACACAGAATGGCAAAAAAATATTCAAAATAAATGAAAAAGAAACAAACAAAAAAAATATAATATAATCCGTATTGAAAGTACTTTACCGCTGTGGTGTATTCCTCGAATTGCTAATATTCCGCGAATATCTTCATAAAATAACGTCGATATCAAGAAACCAAATTACTTTCACTAGCGCGTATAAAGAAGGAGAATCTTTGCAAGAAAAAACCAATGAGCAAAAATAAAGTGAGTCCTCGCACTCGAATCATGATGTATAGGGATGGAGGAAGATATAACTTACGTATGTAAGGACATACCTGTAGGTATAACATTGATAGCTTAAGCTTGCGTGGGCAAATGCATGCCTTAAAAAAAACTGTACTCATCGATACCGAATTTCGGAATTCGGACTGATCTTAAAAGGGACCAAATTTTATCCTATTTTATACTTTGCATCTTATGTGGCAATGATACGAAGCTGTATTAAACTTCAGTTATTCCCGATTGTAAAAATTCAAGTCATATACGAATTCGAATCGAATCGTAACTTACAATGTTAATATTATTTTCTTTTAATTTCGTTTAAAAATTCAATTAAAAAATACAAATAGTCAAACAAACATTAAAAATAATATAGTGTACCATAACATACTTTGTTTTAAATATAAAACGGCGATAAAAAATAAAAATACAATTGCATCCAATATCTCTAATTCAACGTTATATAATTATTAATAAAATTTAAAATTAATTTTTTAAAAACTTTGTATAATTGCAAATAAATTAACAGACTCAGACACTCAGAAAAATTATATAATAAAACTTATTATATTATTCATAATTCGTAGGCGAAAATGTACTCATGGTAGAATTTACTAATAAATATATTTGAAATTAACATACATATAATGTAGTTTACGATATTTGTTAATAAATTCTATTATATGTGCTCACTTATCCGCGAGTTACTATATCATTTTTCTCAGTGCGCAGATTCGAATGAAAGAAGGATGCAAATTAATCGAAAATCAATTTGCAAGAAATTCAAAACCACCGACAAACACAAATAACACTGCTAATTCGCGTCTCGTCCAACAGAGTTATTTTTCCCCGCCGAGATAATAATTATACGAATCGTTAATCGCTTTCATTAAAGCCATAATTAAGCGTAAAAATGTGTCGCGCGATAAGTAACAATTTATTCGGTAAAAATGATTCGGCTCAGTCGATACCAAAGTCCGATCGGGATGAATTTAATCGGCGGCTTCTGGACGTCGGAGTCGCGCCACCGGAAAGAAGCCACGGCTTAACGAAGCGTGTTAATCATTCGCTTAAGTACGCGCCTACTCCTACGTAACAGTGCACGCCACGCCGCCGCTCATAATCCCAGGCGAATATTGACCGGCCCTGTTAAATTCGCTAATTAAGTTAGCGAGCTTAACCGGCCGGTCTCCGTTTCGCGTATTTACTCGCTTCTTTTTTTTTGCTCCGCTTCTTTTTTTCTTGCGCCTTTTCTTTCGCCGCTCTCATTTCTCAGCGATTTCCTCGACGCGGTTAGACGCGGGATATTAAGTGGTGTTTTCTGCTTCGTTTCCTCCGTAATATATATGGTGCCGAAGTAATTGCACGTACAGCCATTTAGCGTTAATTCTATAATTGAGGTTTAGGTGATTTTATTTATTTATTTATTTTTATTTTTTCTCGCAAACCACAAATATGTCACTGTTGGCTGAATCTAAATTGCTAAGTTGAAACTGGATTGGCTTAGATTGGTATCTACTTTATGTTAACTTTGTGCAAATTTGATTGAATTATGTATATTTGACTGGTACGTTTGAAGGTGCTAAAAATTGCGCGAAACAGTTCAGGTCATTCATAATTGATTAAGGATTATGAGCATTTTTGTTATCATTATTTTAAATAGATATTTGCGAAGGTTGTCCGGGCGTTTGTTTAGCTCGATTAACATGATTTTGTACTCTATAGTTACGTTAAGGAAATGTCATATTTGAATACTTATTTCAGTATATATATATATATATATATATAAATTATGTAAAAAGTTAAATTTATTTTTTTTTTCAATTTTCAAGTTATCAAACGTTACAACGCATAATAAGCAGCTTCCATAACATGTTGAGAAACCTCGGAATAAAATAATAAGCGTTAATAAAATTACTAAAATTAATTGCAAAAGTGGACTAACAAACAGAACTGGTTCTACGATATTAATCAAACCTAATCGAATCTAGTTAAATCCAATTATGTCAGATTAGATTTGAAAGATGCTTTCAGAACTGAATCAGATAATTTTTTCTGTAAAACCTGTAATTTTGTTAATATCAATATAAAAAAAACCCACGAAATAATTATACTGAGAGAAATTTATCATTAGTTGGTATTATTTTTTATAATAACTCCGGATTATGTGTCGAATTCGTTATACTGTGAAGTAGTATTTTGAAAAATATTAGAAAAAATGTCGTTATTAAGGAATTGAACCTGCAACTTCAGTAATCAGATGTTCCTTTTACCACCACTCTACGGTACCACGTCAGGAAAAAGGTTGATCTTTGTCAAATTCGAGTGTGAATGTGATTGGGGCGTGGTCTAAATCTTTCTGGTTACAGATATTTGAAAAGTAAGAGCTAAATTACTAAATGGTGGAAAGAAATATTATATTATATTATAGAGAATATTATAAATGTGCACATATTCTGGACTTAATATAAAATATAGTGGCAATTAATAATAAATTTCTCTCGGTGTACATCTCATTTACATAACCTTACATTAATCGAAAAACGTTCTAAAAAAAAAGAACGAGTCGAAGGCAATGAAATGCTTGTACAATGATATTGAAAAATTAAGTGTCGGATAAAAACAATAAAGAAACGCGCTGTATCAGGCGTGGCTGCTTTACGACTCGTATGAAAAGTCAATTTCTGTGTCGTGAGTTCACAATCGAACTGTTAATAATTCATTGCGTGATCTAAGAGTGCGTTTTATCGACGTAGGCGCCATTAAGTTGTGATCGCGGTTTTTGAGAACTGATATAGGAGGGTAGACGGAGGATGAGTAAAAAGCCGTTTGCTTATCACCGAACGTAGGCGGAATTAACGGACATTAAACAAGTGAACCGCGTCCAATACTAGAAAAAATAATTGAATTGCTTTGGTCATTTTAACTTACCATTTGACATTTAAGTTTCATCAAATAATACACGTTTTTAAATAAATATTACAGTTTTATGTACTTTCAAGTAAATAACTTCTTAGTTCATTTTTTTGTTCACTTCTTCATTATGTTAATGCAAATAAATGTGTGAAAAGTGTCAATGAATTATGTTTGTTGCTAAATTTCTTGGCTCATATCGAGATGCTTTAATAATTAGTTGAAAATTAAACTTTCTATAATTATTGAAATTTTATATACAAACGTACAAATTTATGAATAATTAATTTAAGTTACATTAGATTAAACGTTTAATAATGTGTATTTAAAATATATTTATTACAGACATAAGAGCTATAATACTTTATATAAAATTACGACATTTTCTATTTACATAAGCAACGATCTAACCGAGCACCAATGCAAAAGTGCACGATTAAATAATTAATAAAAGTTCATTTAACGTTAATATGATTTAAATATTTAGCAAATTTTTTGGTCTCACTTATAATGTCCGTTATAATTCAGTTTATTATTCTATTTGTTCAGGATGATCGCGTTATCTTTGGCACAGCATTACAAAACAAATCACTATAAAACCCCAACAAAAAAAACCATTAAAGTTTCAATAAAGAATGGAAAAATGTTAATTCCCATAGGAATCGGGCAGACGTTAAGCGAGCGAATAAGAAAAAAAGATAATAAAAAAATAAAGTCAGAGGTTTGAAAGAAGAGACGTGGCACAGATGACAACAAAGGGGGACTGATTAAAGGAACACTTGTTTTGACAGTCGTATTGCGCAACCAAATCCGATAACCCTAAATTCGGCCATCGGGTTCGCCTCGTATCTCAGCATTAATCTCCAGCGTCTAAATCATTTTATCAATGGCATTAAATTTCCGCTCACATTATGCTAATTCCGGGCGTTTCATTGTGACACCAAGGAGAAACAGGTTACGGGCTCTCGGTTTGGGACAAAACAGGCCCATTTGTACACATCTTGCCTAGGCTTTAGCCGGGCGTAGAATTTTACCGCAATAAAGGATAATAAATGTCCCGCCGGATTGGAAAGATTTCGCAGGGGGAGAGGGGAGAGGCTGGACTTCCGGTATTTCGCGAGGAAGAGGGATCGCAACCCGAGACGGGAAAGACGGAGAGGTTGCAACGCGGTAGCTCTCGCGGGGGTGGGATGGGGGGAGGGGAGGGAGAGAAGGGGAAGGAACAAGATAATTCCCGAGGTACGAGCGAAAGCCGACGTGATCCGCTCGCATAAATATCGCTAAATGGTCGTATTTGTCATCCGGGCATGAAAAAAGGCCCCCCCTAGCATATATTAAATCCGCGGAACAGGTCGGCCGTCCGGTGTGGCCATCGTCGCCGCGTTTCTCACGGATTACGCGGGATTAGCGTGACACCTTGACGGAAATCGAAACGCCCCGTTAAGCGTTTGACGGGCCGGTTTTCTAATGCGACCGGGTGTCACGTGCCGCGCGCGACAATCCCCGCCGATCGATCGGCCGTTTATCTTGTCCCGGCGTTTTATCCGCGCTCGGATTTCTCGAAAATCATATCCGTTATGACGTGCTTTGCATACGCCGATATCGCCAGCGGTTCGCTTTCGCAATCAATTCGATCCACTTATCATTTTTCCCGGCAAACATTTTAGCGCCGCGTTCATTTGCGCGCGAGATATGCGGTCGAGGTTTTTCACCTATTGACGCTTGGGAAATTTATGCTGCTTTTTAGTTGTGATTCTAATTCATTTGCAATCCAGTACGAGGTTCATTTAATGGCGACGTAGGAGGGGAAAGCTATCGAAGAGAATAAGTTTTAATATATTGAGAAAAATGTTGTAATTAAATTACAAAAAACCAAACCTTCTGGGCTTGGAAGGATATTGTCAGCAGTGACTATTATTTTACCATACTTTCAATTGGTAAAACAACAATTTTATCATATAATAAATTTTGATATTGCATATAAAAAATATTATTATGTTGGTATAGTAAATGTATAACCATCATAGACAATATCCCTTCAACCTCGAAAGGTACACTGATAGAAAAATTTTTTGTAAAAATTGTAATCTTTTTTTTGTAATTTGAAGACATAGTGGACAAAGTCAAAAAGTTACAATACAAAATTATAAAACGTGTTCATAAAACATGTAAATATTATGATTCTTCACTTTATTTTTAAAAATTTGTGAATACATTGTACAAATTTTGATTGTACTTTTTGCAACCTTGTCCACCATGTTCTTAAATTACAACGGAAAAGCACAATTTTTTCAACATTTTTCTCTCAGTGTTTAGTCAGTTTTATTGCAAGTATTTTCTCAGTGTATGAGAAGTTAAATTTCAGACCATTAAACATATTTATTTTATATTTTATATGAATTTATGAGTTGCAGTAATAATGCGATGGAAGAATGGTAAGATGTAATCTATTAAATACAGTGAGATAAGCAAGTAAATTGGGGAAATTCAAATTTTCTGCTTGAATTGAATAAAGTGTCCCTATAGGACAATACGTAATAAATAATAATTAAACAAAACCTAATAATCATTATGTAATATCTTACATAATTACCGATACTGTTATTTAAGATAACCTT
Source organism: Leptoteleia sp. ZL-2020 (assembly GCA_022817305.1). NCBI lineage: Eukaryota > Metazoa > Arthropoda > Insecta > Hymenoptera > Scelionidae > Leptoteleia > Leptoteleia sp. ZL-2020. Next base: position 11,666 of record JABFPN010002541.1, on the reverse strand, counting down.
GTATCAACTTCGGTTAACTTTTTTACCATGCCTGGCAAATTTTATCATTTCAAATTTGCCAGTGGTTATACTATACTTCGCCAGTACTGTTTCAGTATCATCTTTTAGTTTATTTTCAATCCGCCAGTTAAGGATTAATCCTGGCCCAACTCTGGTAGTCAAGTAGCCCCAACTTTGGTATGAACCCGTATAACTAGAAATACCAGATGTAAACCTATACACTGTCAGTAACCAGCCAACATAATTTTGCATTGAACAATTTTTTAAATTACTAGTACTAATACAAGCCTGAATCAAGTTTGGCACTTATATTTTGCCTGACATGCTTTACATCTGTTTTACATCTGTTTTTGTTGATAACCAAGTTCGAAACAATATGGGCCCGAATCCTTTTACCAGAGTTTGTCTGACTGTACTGTACTCTCGTAATTTAACTGTACTTATACACTCGTAATTGTGTAACAACTAAGATGCAATAACTTGCCAAAATTGAATAACAACTATTTCTTAAGTAGAACAAAAGTACCAATAACTTTAACACTTGTGATAAAATTTCTACTTGGGAGTACTGTACCAATACTGGGCCCTTAGAACATTTCCCACTGGGATGTATTTGTATATGTCAATAAATTTATAGAATTTATCGAAGAATTACGACTATAAATATTGCACGCATACGCTTAATTAAATGCGTTGGGACGTGAAAGCAGAAAAAATTATATTTTCTCATACAAAGATCTTACTTTAATACATTTCGGAATAAAATTTTGGCATTTTTATTTAATCAATTATTAAAAGAATCGGCTCCAATTCCGTTATCATTATCTCGAATAATTTTGGGGATTCTCGGTCATTTCTTGGGGCACTGAAGTGCAACTACGCAAATTTGGCAAGCCCTTCAGGATTATGCGATATAAAACGTGGGATTATAAACAAATTTATAAAGATTAAGCAGGGGTTGGGAAATTTATAGATCAAAAACTGTCATAGAGCGGCGCAATTTACGGCGACGTAAGTTAAACCGTGGAAAATGGAGGACGAAAATAAAACAGCTTGGTATCACATTATCGCCATAACATCTCGTCGACATTGTCGTACGAGATACAATACTCGTTGACATCCAATGCGTGGGAGTCTATCAAGAGAACTGTGTTCGGACACGTGTATTTCGTTGGTCCCTTTTGCACTGATTTTCGCAAACTTGACAATTTTATTCTTTTTTTTTGCCAAGAAAGGTTTAAGGTAATTTGTTCTCGAATGCTAATATTCAATTTTACAAATTTCCCCCAAATGTAAATTTTTGTAATACTCCCTATCAGCGCATAATTTTGTAAAGCATAATTATAATATTAAAATAATATCCGTAGAATATTATATATAAATGTTCGCTTGAAATGATATTCCCAGAATATTATTTTAATATCCCTAGAATAACGTTTCAATGTTCCTAGAATATTACTATAATGTTCCTAGAATGTTATTTTAATGTTCGTATAATAAAAAAAGGTATAAATTTGTCATAATTTTAAATTAACAATTCTTCAATGTAAAAAATACTGTAATACAAATATTTTTCAATCATTACAATATCATTCTACGAACATTAAAAAAATGCTCCAGGAATATTATTTCAAACGAACATTTAACATTTCTAGTGTGTACCTAGAGTATATATTACCTAGAGTATATATATCATTTTAATATTCTAGAAATATTATATATAATATTAAATATTATTATGTGCTGACAGGGACTGTTAACTATTTTAGTAAAAATAATTCTTATATAACCACCCTACCCAATATTATTTTAATATTGTAGAATATTAAAATTTTTGCTGTACAAAATATTACCGAAATTTTGCAAATTTTCCAGTTTTATTAATATTCCCGAAAAAAGGAAAAGAAAATTTTACAATTTCTTCAGCAATCTACGGATAAAAATTACGTCAATGTGATGTTTTTAATTCGAGTATTCTCGATGCGAATAATCCAAATTTAACGAACATTGAAAAAGTTTTATTCTTTATCGATTATAATATATTCTTCTTGTAGTATCCGAAAAAAAAGATAAACGGCGAATAAATTACCATAAGGATGCTTTTGAGGGAGATGTCATTAGGTATTGGACCGATGAAAAATGAAACGGTGTAATGAGGTTGGAAGGGCGATAAGATGGCGTAGAATGACGATGTAGCTGTCAACGGCGGTGTCTTACCTACAACGACGACGTGGCCGAAAATTTGGCCGTTGACAACGTGCGAGCAATTCCAGCGGTGGTGCTTGAACTGGTGTCGACACTCGCGCAGTCCCAGCTCGGCACCTTCGCCAACGGCGGGCATCGCGTGCGGTGCCTTCCTGCACAGCTCCCGCTGATTCTTGCCCAATCCGGGAATACGTACGCAGATCGCCGCGCCAACCGCCATGGCACCGACCACCCTGAAAACCACACAAGCACACACCAAGTTAACATCACAATAAATCCTGCTTCGATCTCGGCATCGTGTTACATAACATCCTTCCTTTCGACTGGCAGCTTTTTTTCTTTTTCATTTTCTTTTTCTTCTTGCCTTTTACTCTTTTTATTCTTTTAAATTACGGTTTCCCGTGGAATCATTATTTTATGCGAAGACGATTATCGTGTTACACTCGGAGGTGGAAATTAATGAAACGAACAGTTTCCTTTCGTCGTGCGACCAACGAATTAATTAGCGACCTGATTTATAATTTCATCCAACGGATAATTCGTTGCTCTTGCAATTCCCGTGGGCATAATTTATTTTATGGTTATAATTACGAACGAAAGAATTGAATTTAAAATTTGTACGAGTGAATTTACCTTTGATTTTACCAAATAGTGTAATTATTAGTAGTTACATTAAATTTAATATAAGGTTCCATATTAATTCACTGAGTAAAAAAAGTAGCAATATTAACTATTTGCATAGTTAATTTTCGTGAATACTATAACATTTTGGTTTCAGTTACCAAATTTTTAGTTAAAATAACCATAATATTATATTGTGTGTATATATATATATAAGATAAAAAAGTGTATATAATAATATAATAAAATAAATTCAACCAGAATTCTAGTTATCACGAAAATTAACCAGATGGCTTTTTTTCGGCGTAGAAATCGATTAAAACATTTTTTTAAAGACTTATTATTCTTATATATAAGGAATAAGCGTAACTGTCATTAGATAAGATAAAAGAAAAGGAGTATACAATTCTATTAAAATAATTATCGTGTTCCAATATCTAATTGTCGTAAGAAAAAAAGCGAATTACTATCATATTATCGAAGCTATTAACTCATATGAAATTAATGTCTTACATGAAATTATTACCATATTGATTTGTTACGGTTATCTAAATAAATTGTATCACGATAAGGTAAGATCTTAGAAACGTAGAATAATCGTATCAGATAATAACACAGATAATGGAACTCTTTCAATCTTATATGATTATTTTCGTTTTCCTTTACGTTTGTAAAATGAATAGTGTAGTACATATTTATATTATGTTCTAGACTAATAGAAATAAATTGAGGATTATTATTCACTTATTCGCATTCTCATTTTGTATCAAAATATAAGTGCGACTCGTATAAACAATGAACATAACGTTATAACAAAAAATATGTATAATTATATCACAGACACCATCTTACTATGAAAAATAATTACAATAATAAAGCGTATCATTTTCAAACATTTTCATACGATTAACGATAAATTAAGATTTCATCGTCACGCCACCCAGCTACCAATTTAAGTCAGTATCATACTTCCAATTCGAAAAAAAAGAAGAAAAAGGAAAAAAAAAAAAGGAAAAAAGCCAGAAGAAAAAGAAATGCAACACAGCGGCTTAAACGGGGCAAAAGTGTTCGATCTTTCAACTTTCTGAGAAGCACGAAATTGCCGTGATTACAACGCGACTCGGGGCGAGACATTTGCATTGGAATGTACGTCTAACGAGTAGCCGAAATTCCCTCGTGGAGTTGGTCGCGCGATGACCTCGTATGTGGTCAATCTGATGGACGTGGGAACCGACGTCAACGCCAACAAACGCGCAAGTTCGAAATGGAAGCAAAAAAGAAGCACGCGGCCGAGCAATTACGACGATTATCATCGGACCCATAAATCGGTGCCGGGATCGCCTTTCCGCACCGCTCATCGAACGTCAATTCTAATTCTCGGCTGCTGCGAGCAAGGTGCTTATTATGGGTCGTCGTCACGATCCAATCCGCGGCTCCCGATCAAAGCTCCACTTGATTCATACGTCGCGTAAATCACACGCCACTGATTCATTAGACGAATCTAACGGTGAAACATGTCCGGTGATTTACTTTTGCTTTCTGGCAAAATGGGCTTTCTATTACAAAAGAACAAATAGATTTATAATAAAACATTATCCACTGTTAATATTCGGATTTATTTTAATAATAAGTGGAATTTAGTTTTCAAAGTTTTAATAACATGTGCGCCATTTACAGATTATTTAACGTGACACGTCAGGTTATTTAATTTGTGATTTTAAAATTTGGTTAAAAAGCAATGTTAAACAACCAAGTGCATTAGTTCTCTGAATTTAATCATTTAAAGATAAAACAAAACAAATAATTAATTAATATTAAAATATAATAATTAAATTTTATAAAAATGTCTGGTATTATGCTGTAGAGATATAGTATGATTTTCAAACTAAAATAATGAATTGATAATAATCGCATGATACAAAAGAAAGAGATTTCGGTAATCGCGATTGTTGTGAAACTGACAGTACTGTCCAGTGTTGAAATTGTAAGAAAAAATGTATACAAAAATTTATATTAGCTTGGCACTGATCTAACCATACTTTCTTATCGATGAGATCTATCAAAATTCTGATTGTAAACCCTTCACAATATATTAATAACCAAAAAAAAAAGTATTTTATTCTTATAATATAATAACTAGATTTATTTTTGTTAAAATACTAGGTGGAAAATCCATTTATTATCAGAATAATCCGGTTAAAATAAGTGGACATTTTTTACAGTGTACGTAATTTTTTTATGAAAAAGATGGCAACAGGTTTACGTCAAAAATAAGACGACTCAAGTTACAATTTCCTTATCTCCTTTCCTACTCTCGAGAAATCGATCGGCTCACAATATTTCTACACCATTATAACGGAAGACAAAGAACAACTTATGCAAAGACTGCCCGAGATATGTATAAAAATTAACCATAATTGAGCACCAAGTGGTGCGCAACTAATTCGTTTTCAGTGTCATATTATTATATGGTTTCTGGCATTAAAAAAAATGTAGACGTGTCATTGACCATTTTCAAACTAATCTTATTAAACATTTTAACATTTGATGGCATTGCTCGTACACTCACAAAAATGTTTATTTAAGAGTAATAGAATATTCTTATATTGAATAAGATTTCCATTCATTATATGGACAAAGGGAAATTTTATTTATAATAAGAATAAATTATTCTTAGAAAACATATATTTGTATAAAGAATTATTTCCATTTATATGAAATGGATTTGTTTTAGAGAAAGGAATAAAATAGTTTTAGTTTAAGAATATTCAACAGATGACAACTGAATATTCTTATTTTTAATAGATTTTCTGTTAGTTTTAATAAGAACATTTTCTTTGTACAGGCTTCTTAACTCAAGCATATTTTTTTTCTGAGTGTAACTAACAATACAAAGTTATTATCCAAATAAAATTCGAATTTATTTTACACGAAATTTAATTTCATCCTATCAACAAAACAACCGTGCAAAGTCATTCCCCACATTTATTCCTATTTAAACAATGCATCGAACCAAAACTGTGCGTTGCCATAAAATTAAATTTGTTTCGCCCTTCCAATTCTAATTTCGCGTTAGATTATAAATGCGCGGGCTAAAGTTACACCGGTCAGACTGTTTTTGAGATTCACGCCGTTCGCATTATATCCATTGGAATAATCGTTGAAAGAGAAAGGAAGCGCGAAGATGGACTTGTTCTCGCGTTCCTCCTTTTTGGCCGAGCGCGAATACACGTAACTGAAAGGTGCGAGGGAGACGGGCGCGAAACTGCCGCTGAGAATCCGAACGACTTCCTTTAATTACAGCTCCCCGGTGACGCTGCTCGTTATTTCGATTAGACACGCTTAGCTAAGTCGTTCCGACGTTCCGGTGAGTCGCGACGAGCGGCATCCCAGATTTAACGCCCGTCATACGTGCCTCTACCCCCCCCAATACCCCTGAGAGTGCAGCGCGCGCACGGCTCCGCTAAGGCAGTCCACCGTAAAAGAAAAAAAAGAAAAAAAGAAGAAAATCGCCGCACTCGGCAGGAGCCATTAACTCCGAACAGCTCCGTACCGAGAATCCTTTTATTTACGCCCCGATTGTCTTAATAATATCAATGTATTAAACGCAGATTAGCCGCGCCTAGGGAATTACAGTATCGAGAAATTTACGGCACAGATGGCGGAGTGGCGAACCAAAGGATACGTTTGGACCGGTATAAACAATGAAAATTCCAAAGTCCCGCGATCGGCTGCAGATTTATGGTCGCGTCCAGGAGCTAAGTGTGCGCACTATCATCACGTAATGTATAATATTACGGCGTCGGGAACTAATAACACGCTATTTGCGCGAGCGCTGTCCCGACGCCGCAATCCGTCTTATCTATCAAATCAGTTTGCAACATTTTTCAACTCGATGAAATGGATGATAACGAAATTGCTATTGTTTCGGGTCAAATTGGTATTGCGAATGATCGTTGTTTATTGATAACAGTGGACAATTATTTCGTACCGGTTTAACAATTAGATTCGACTGTCTCTTTTAATAGAAATGAAACTTTACAGTTGTTACAAATCAATTCGAGATATGTACGAATAAAATTTGAACAATGTTAATTGTGTATTATTTTAGCAAATTTTGATTATATACACGGGAAAATATATGAAGCGCACTACTAAATTTCTATTTAAATTAGATATATTTTTTGGCTTTTATTGACACGAGTAGAAATTATAATTATTGTAGCCAAATAAATTTATGTGAGTAACTTTGATGAAAACCTGCCGAGTTTATTGAATTATATGCACGTATGGCTGAATCAATCATACAAATTTACCTAATCTTTAATATAATAAAATCGAAGTAGTTTTTGTTGACATAATGGGTTATGTTCAGTTCGTATAAGATAAGTGCATGGTCGAATCAACCATACACTGAGAAAAAATATAGTAATATTAACTATACGCATAGTTAATTTTCGTGAATACTATACAATTTAAGTTCCAGTTACCTGGATTTTAGTTAAAATAGCCATAATATGGTTAATTCAACCAGAATTTTAGTAATCACGAAAATTAACCATGTTACTTTTTTCTCAGTGTACAGTCTATGTAACGTGTAAATATTCATTTTATTTGATTTAACATGTATGTCCTTCTATAAATAGCATTAGTTCTTACTAAATTAATCAAAAATTGCTAGATAAACTCATTTATCTACCAAAGTGAATACTTTCTTTCCGTGCACAAATTTACGAAGAAAAGCAATATATATGTTATATAATAAACGTTAAATATTTTACTAAAAAAATATTGAAGAATTTATAAAAATTCATATATAATTGTTTTTACGCAATAAAATATCGTAGTATTTATTATAGTATTTTTTATTTTCAACTATAGTCTTTTTTACATATTGATTATAGTGTGGAACGATACATTGTCGTGAAACTGAATAACATTTCAATGTATCTAATTAGATTTATCTAACATCACGGCCTGAAATCTTAGTGTCATTAGTGGCGTTCCAATCAATCAAGATGAATCAACAGGTTCATCTTCGTCTCACAATTACTTCGTGGAATTCGCTTGCAAGTATTCACTTTGCTTTCGACATCGCTTTTGAAATTAAACACAATACAAATTACAGCCATCAGCTCGCGATCATGACCAACCGCGACGACTTTAAATCGCGTGAAATGATTGCTCTTTGCATGCACGATGTCTCGTTGATCTGCATAATAACAGGCGGAACCCTTCATTACTTCGCTACTGCCGGCTGAAGGTTACTTTGTTAAAATGCTATAAACAATTTTAAAAGCAGCTCCTTTTTCATAAAAAAAATCCCACGGAAAAAAATGTTTTATCAAATTATTTTTTCACATCATTCGAATTAATAATTACACTGAGACAAATTTGTTTAGTAGGCTCAACTAAAAGTTTTTAGATTAAACATAAAAAAATTTGTACTTCCGTATAAATAAAAAAATTCCAATACCTTTTAACTGTTTCGAGTAATTTGATTGCAAATTTCTTTGCATTGTTTTTATGAAAATTGAATGAAATGAAAAATTGATCAGAAATCGCACGCGATCGAATGTTTGCACCCGCGCACGCAAACTTTCGTCATCGCGAAGAGCGACGTGTTTTAACGAGCAGCCCCTTATCTCGTGCGAGATTCACGACTGACGATCGTGAAACGCTTTCCATTTGAACATACGCCTAACAACGATCGCAATCTTCTCACTGTCTTTTTGTTTAATTATTCGTTGACGTCAAATTTATAACCGAATGCTATCTCATCTCCACGCGATCATTGCTAAAACGAACGATGGATGCTCTTTGAGATTCTCTAAAGGCAATGCAGATGACACGTTTCCGTCATTTTGCAAAACTAATCAGGTTTGTTTATATAAAAGTCATGAAATTTGTCTTGAGTATAATAAGAAATTTCAATTCACTTAATTTTGGGTTACGGCAATTACAATGAAACATGTAATCCATATATGGCTATATATGGTCGATATATATCAATTATTGATTTACATATAAGCAATTTATTAAATGCATATATGGCTAGACTATTATACACATTACTACACTCAGAAAAAAAATTTACTTACTTTAAGAAAATAGTATCTATTTTAATCTATTAAAAATAAGAATATTCAGTCATTATACAATAAATTTAAGTTTTTATATTAAAAGTAAATTCATTTTATGACAAATTTTATTTCAGATAATATTAACCAGATTTCTATTTATTATAAGAATATGTCTATTTGTAAATACACACGCCTGGTTCAGTTTTCATCGTCGCAGTTTTGTTTCGGTCTGTGTTCCATTCGTGTTAAATTATTTATGTTCGGTCAGAGTTGTTTAATTAATTATATTGTGTTTACAAATTTCAAGATAAATTCCCCTATTTTGGAGACTAGGTACGTGTTGGATATTCAAATTTTAGAGGTAAATTTTCAAATTATGGAAGGAAATTTAAAATTGAGTGATTAAACTATGTTATAAATTTTTAAAAACTAACTAAACTAACTTTTGCAAATTTTTTAAAGAATTAACGGAACTAACATTGCTGGGCTCTAGGAACGTAATTTTAGGATGTGTCCTCAAAACCGCCGTTGTTTCACAATGTGACTTTGGGGACAGTCCTCAAAACTACCAGATGTCCTCAAAACTGTCAGTAAAGAAGTCAATAAAATGGCGATTTGGTCTCAAAATTGCCGTTAGAATAATTTATATGTATATGTACTTCATGAAATTGTTAGGTTAAATTTATATCGTTTGTTGAATATTCTTAAACTGAATCTATTTTTATTCTTTTCTCTAAAAAAAATCCATTTAATATAAAAAGAATTATCCTTTACATAAATATATGCTTTATAAGAATTATTTATTCTTATTATAAATTGAATTTCATTGCTCTTAAATAGACAGTTTTGTGAGTGTACCTCATTTCGACCATATATTGCCAAATATGTATTAAGGAAAAACATATATGTCCATATATGAATTTTTTATTTCCTTATATGAAATTGTTAAAACATGTATGGGCCATATATGTTTCATTTTTACTAGGGATAATTATAATAACTATATTCAAGGTATGAAGTTTTTTTTGAAAAAGTATTTATAATTTTTGAAGTATTCATTGGTTTGGTGCGGCACACCCTATGGTATTCGTTTGGCGCGAGGCATGCAAAACAGTCGTCCAATAAACGTCACTTTTACTACCTGCCATTACATACGACCATTCAACGCCTTGCTATAATTACACTTAAAAGTGGCCACAATAACGCGCTCGGTTTGTAAAGAAGTGCTTTATATGGGGGGAAAATTATGTAACCTGAATTTCATCAGAGCCACAGCTTCATTACAACCGGAATCGCTAAGTTAGCAACACGTTTATTGTTTTATTTGGCCGACAGAAGGTACAAATAAAAAAAAATACTGTAGAATATTAGGGAACGCATTAGTGAAGCTGTCGAAGAGAAAAAGTTTTATTGCCAGGGAACTGTTTTTCTAGTAAGCGAAATTTTGCAATAAAAAGCGGCGGGTAATTTAAATTTTTTTTACAATTTTTATAGTACAAAATATATTTTATAGTCTATAAATATTTTTTTTGTCACAAAACAACGAACTTTATTCGTGGTTTAAATATTTTTGAATTATTAAATTTGTCTTTAACTGCTTTTTTCTTTTTCTAAGCAGAGCAGAAAATCTTTTTTTATCATCCGTATTGGTTAGATATTGTCCAAAATCGAATTAATTTTTAATGACTTTAATTTTTACATTATTTATCTCGAATTCTGATTGTGCATTTAGAAAAAAATCCGGTAATCGCTACTGCATATGTGGAGTTAGATTTGGTGTCAAATATATAAGCATGTATTCGATACTACTACCCATTTTGAGTTGACATAATAGTGACAGATAGTAAGCAAAAATAGGTTATAAAAACTCTTGATTAAAAAATTGTTGCCGTAAACCTTTAAACCAAAATTCTTCCAGTTTAACACATGTAGTTTTAATTTAGATTATTATACATTTAATTCAGATGCTGCACGGGAAAAAATACGCCATAGGGTTCACAGCAAAATGGCATTGATTCAACATAGACAAACTATGTAAGATCAACACGGTGTATTGCGTTGGCCTAACAACGCGCCTTCTTTTGTTTTACCGAAATTATATGACTGTTTTACCGACAGAGCACGGTTCACTGTATTCACAGCATAATTGTTACTAGTTCACCATGTAGGATCAACAGCGTATGGCCAACATTGTCTAGCAATGTTATTCCTATGCCGTTATTTTTTCCCGTGTGCACATAATTTTTAATGAACATCTGAGTATCTTTTATAATACAAATTTAAGTTTAACTCTAAAATTATCTGTGCTTCATTTGTTTACTATAATCAATTTCAGTTAAAGTCATAGCCACAACTGCACATCGGGAGTTGACTCCAAAACCAACTCTTAACGCGGAGTTGAAGTGAAAATACGTCCAACAACTCCATTTACAGTTGCTGCAATCATATTTTCAGTTGTTATAATTGTTTACGCTTCAACTCTACTCATGCTGTTGCGTAAACTGCACAAATTTTTCTCAGTGTGAAAATATTATTGTTGATGAAATTCTAATAAAATTCAACTTTAAGTCCTGTAAGTTCATTTCATTGAATTTTAATTGATCGCATTTAATATATACCCTAGTAGAAAAAGAATTAGGGCTGTGACTATTACCCGACAAGGAATCCTTGTTCCTTGTTCCAGCCCGACAAGGCTGAAACCAGGGCTGTAACGCAAGGCTGGATTCAGAGCTAGTCGGGCATTCCTAGTCGGGAATT
>JABFPN010002540.1:0-16374 GCA_022817305.1 Leptoteleia sp. ZL-2020 | reverse complement strand
TTGAATTTATTTTGATATAATCTTACCTTCTATGGGGTCTCTTGCCATTATATTGAATGTCGTTCCATTTATGAGCGCAGAGGAATATATGATATGGGTGCAAAGTTCCGGTTTCATGTCCTCAATTTTGAATCTAAACTTTTCATTTTGATAATGCTGAGTGGCATAGGGATCGACGAAACAAGCGAGAACTTTTTCTTTGGGCGCTAAAAATATAGAATACAATCACGATGTAGTTAACATCCTTTGGGTATTGGAATACCCAATATTAGTCATTCCAGAGAGGCCCTACCTAAGGACTAGACTGGGCTACTCTTTCTTGGTACGCCTAGCGAGCTTGTCTTGGTAGGGCCCGCATTTTAATCTGGATAAACCCTGACGATTCTTACCTTGTTAAAAAAATCTAGCTGGGATCCTACATAGGAATTTGGTACCGGAAATCAGCTAGTTTCCTAGGTAGGTTCCTAGGTAGTTATAGGATCTTGCCTAGTCTCCTACTTAGGGTCCTAGGTCGAAAACTAGTTGTTCTCTGATCCTAAATTCCGACATAGGACAACAGCTAGGAAACTAGGCAAGATCCTATTAACTACCTAGGAACCTAGCTGATTTTCGGTGCCAAACTCCTATGTAGGATCCCAGCTAGATTTTTTGAACATGGTACTAGGGTACATGACATATAATCTGTAAAATTCATACCATTTCTAAGAAAACTCGTGTAACTAGGCACAGCGCAAAGACAAAATAAGAGAAATAGTATCTCCCATCTAGCGTTCATCTTCAAAATGATGAACTATAAACTATTCAAATATAGTTAAACCTGAAACTCATAATGTTAATGGTTGGAACACAATCACTTTGTTTGTAATCGAGGTAATTATTAATATAAATACAATCGCCCTGATAATTACATTAACTGTTTAGATATAATTCTTATAAAGGCGTATGTTTGAACTTTGTAGTCTATATATATGACATATATAAACTTTTAGAGCCTTGATGTTGCCCCTTGAGGATACAACCCGTTATCAATTTCTGTACACACAGTCCCATTGAAAGCTAAACTGCTTACCTGCTTCGAATACATACATATATATATATAGAGGTATGGCTAACAGCAGTTTTGGCTACTCACCCTATTTGTGAGATTAAATACGCGTTGGACATTCAAATTATGGAGACGAATTTAAAATTGAGTGTTTAAAATATATTAAAAATTCTTAAAAACTAACTATACTAAGTTCTGCTTACCTCGAAGAAGAATTATAAAATATTTTTATAGTATAATGGAGGGGAAAATGCAATTGATCAAAATCGTTCAAAACGTTATGAAAGTTATGTTCTTTTAAACAATTTAAAACTTGAGCTTGAACTTAAAATGATTATATATTGCACATTTAGCAATTAAATAATATATTAAGCATTTAAGTTGTTAATTATTAAACTATAATTTTTTATTCCACTCTACTGAACGTGAGGTTTTCTGATTTACAATAAGTTATCGTTATTTAAGTAATTTCTAGTTATTAAATTTAATTGCAATCTTTTCTTCGGTTGAATATTATTGCACTGGGAACAAAGAAATATCAATATTTCATATTTTAATATTATTCAAACGAGGGAAAAATTGTTGATAATTTTAATAACTAAAAATGACTCGAATAACGAAATTGATGTGAATGAAAAAACCTCACGTTCTGCACAGTGGCATAAAAAATTGTAGATAGTTGTACATTATCAATTTACATGTTTAATATATTTGCAATATTAAATATTTATAATCCGTATGATATTCCCAAATACTTTGATCTTTGAAAATTCCATTTTCAGTCATTAATAAATTTAATCTTATATAATCTTATATTATACCATTTATACCATTAAAAAGTTGATTAAAAGACAATTTATGTATGTAAATAAATAAAGTAAAGCATACAAATATTTTGTTTTAGTATCTTTTCACATTTTATTACAATTTGTTCATAAATTGTTTCGAAAATATTTTATAATTCATACATTCAAAACTCATTCTACACACAGATTCTTGTATGAAAATCACACACAAGTAAAACGTTATTACTACAAATCATGTCATATATATATAATCAAAAAGTATGTTTCGCGTGATCATATCTCTTGCAAAATCAAAAACAAATTGACATGAAAATGAAATGATGACTAATTTCAATGTCTACGATCTTAATAAATTAAAATGTTACGCAACTTGCTTAGCAAATTCTTAACATCGACCTTTTGGGATAACGTGAAGATACGACGAAATGAGAGATTCATAACACAAATTTGGACCAAAAAGATCCATTAGTTTATAATTTGTACTTTCAAATATCGCAAGAGTTAACAATATTTGCGAGGTAAATGCATTTAATATTAAATTAATTATTTGCAATTAGTAGAGTTACGCAAGTTATTAGTAAAAAGTAAAAGTTGGAAGAGACAGTCATGGAGCCACCCTTATCCGTAATTGTGTCAGAAGTTACATTATCGGTAGTTTCATTTTTGTTATTGGCCGAATTAGAATTTCTATTGGAATCACTGCTAGTAGTACTTGTAGTCGAAGTTGTACTGGTAGTAGTACTTGGAGTAGTGCTGGTACTAGTAGTAGTACTTGGAGTAGTGCTGGTACTAGTAGTAGTACTTGGAGTAGTGATGGTACTAGTAGTAGTACTTGGAGTAGTGCTGGTACTAGTAGTAGTACTTGGAGTAGTGATGGTACTAGTAGTAGTACTTGGAGTAGTGCTGGTACTAGTAGTAGTACTTGGAGTAGTACTAGTAGTAGTACTTGGAGTAGTACTAGTAGTTATACTGGTAGTAGTACTTGGAGTAGTACTAGTAGTAGTAGTGGTTGTACTCGACGTTGTAGGTGGCACGTAAGTCCCCATCTTATTATACATAAGATTATAAACCGTTTGCAATATTGGAAATTTATAATCCGTATGGTATCCCTGGATATTTTGATCTTCGCAAATTCCATTAAAGTCGTCGGTTTCCACATTGTGGACCATTATTCCACCCAGGTTCCTTTTATTAATAAATTTAACCTACGAGCAAATTATTTGTCAGTTATTTTAACGCTATTATAAATATTATTATGTATCTCATATTTATTTAAACCATTAAAAAGTTGATTAAACAAATCAATCTCTATTAACATTATTCTTCTTAATGTTTGCATATTTATATTTAATATAATTAATAATTCGTTAAAAGTAATTCATTTTTCAAGTTTTTTTCTCTTTTATCCTTAAAGTAACAATACCTTTTCTATCATGCTTTTCGGACCGTCGTATACTATTACATGTCTCGGTGAATTGGCAAATATGACATTCGTCTTATAATTATCGTCCCATCTGTATTTTTGCTTAGTTACGTTGTACGAATAACATATCTGTAAAGTACGAAACAAGATTATGCAAAAGTTACATCAAACTCGATGAAAAACAGAACAAGATAATGCTGTTGATTTCTGTTCAACAATTTTTAATAATGCATAACATTTTATAAATTATATCAAGAATTACCTCGTTAAATCCCGCGAAATTAAGTCTGTTTGAAATGGGAGATTTGAAACCTTCTGGAAGACATTCATGTCCAATTGGTCTACTGTACTCTGCGGTTGTTATGTATGATCTTCCATGACACGATACACTTATTACAAATTTTTGCATATCGGAATGTTTAACTTTACATAAGTAAGCAAAAGAATGTTTCTGCAATTAAATTCATTATTGTAAATTACTTAAATTCATTCTTATAGACATAAAGTCATTGAAACGTTAGAAATACTGCATCACTGAAATCTCCAGTTAGCAGTGATTTGGCCAATGTTTCAATATAAAATTTTGTTTTCAAAATAATGTTTTAATAATTACAATCGTATTTTTGTCCTCCCAATGAAAGCCAAGAAACGAATGTGGCTTAACTTCTTCATCCCACGGCCCATTGTAGTCGAAAGTATTTAAAAAGATAATATCCACATGATTATATATTTCCATGATATCATAAGCTTCTTTCAGTTGTACTTCACGGGCGTGCATCATCATAGTTATTAAATAATCCCCCTTCATCAACAGATTTAAATCCTGCAATTTAAACATGTTAGTTTAAACCAGTGCAAATTATTGTAAATAACCAGTCGCATTTAGTCATGCATTGAGAGAAATGTTCTAGTAGTTATTACTATATTTGTTTTTAATAATCAAATTTACTATATAGGAATTTGGCATCGGAAATCAGCTAGTTACCTAGGTAGGATCCTGGGTAGTTATAGGATCTTGCCTAGTTTCCTAGCTGAGATCCTAAGTCGGAATTTAGGATTAGACATCAACTAGTTTTCGACCTAGTAACCTACTTAGGAAACTAGATAAGATCCTATAATTACCTAGGAACGTACCTAAGAATCTAGCTGGTTTCCAGTGCCAATTTCCTATGTAGGATCCTAGGTAGGTTCCTAGATAGTTATAGGATCTTACTTGGTTTCCTAGGTAGGGTCCTAAGTCGGAATTTAGGGTCAGACATCAACTAGTTTCCAGTTTAGGATTCCAGCTGGGAAACTAGGTAAGATCCTGTAACTACCTACGAATTTATCTAACTAACTAGCTGATTTCCGGTGCCAAATTCCTATGTAGGATCCCAGCTAGATTTTTTTAACAAGGTATTGAATTATTATCAAATATAGTAGCAATCCCTTGCGAAAAAGAATGCTGAAAAATATTGAAAAGTACTGAAAAGTTCCAATTTTAGCAGTTTTTCAGCATCCTTTTCCACTAGTTTTGTCCATGTCAGTTGTTGAAAATCGAAGTAGAATTGACAAGTCGGTGCTTGTGAATGGTTAATGTACTACGACGATTTATAATTACTGTTTTGTATGGAATTGGTGTTCTTATATAAAATAATATAGAAAACTAAATAGTACTGTGTTAATAAATGATAATTTAACACATTTTTCTCAATGTAGACATTATTTAATAAATATAAAAACCTTCAATATAGCAGCCAATGTTTTCTTATCTTCACGACTAGGAAGGTCCCAGTTTATGTTAACACCATCAAAGTTATAGTTGCTGGAAAAAAATTATAAGAAATAACATTATCATAATGTAAACTTTTGTGACTAAATGACTAATTGCGTAATACTAATGACAAATTGCATAAAATTTCTTTTATCTCATATTAAAGTGGTACCAACCAATGTTATACACCAAAATAATATTATACTTTACAAATTACCATGAAAAGATTAAAAATGAGAAAACTTTTCAATTACCACAAAAATGTATATACATTCTGTACGAATATATCTCGATTTTTGCTCAACTCTCCGCCCATTTGGTGAAAATTCTTTGATCCTTCCTTTGGACCACCGACGCTTATAAGAAGTTTTGCCTTTGGATTTCGTGCGCGGAGATTCAGAAATTCACTCCAATATTTTTGTTCTATAAACAAACGGATAATTATAATTATTTACTCTCTTCCCAAATGATAACAGGAAAATAAATTGCTTTCCAAATTAATTGCTTTCGGTCTAATATTGAATTTATTTTGATATAATCTTACCTTCTATGGGGTCTCTTGCCATTATATTGAATGTCGTTCCATTTATGAGCGCAGAGGAATATATGATATGGGTGCAAAGTTCCGGTTTCATGTCCTCAATTTTGAATCTAAACTTTTCATTTTGATAATGCTGAGTGGCGTAGGGATCGACGTAACAAGCGAGCACTTTTTCTTTGGGTGCTAAAAATATAGAATATAATTATAACATAACTATAATATTTCATTTGCACAACATTAATATTAGTCTGATAAGTTGATACGATTGAAAAATAATCTGGAACTTTCTCGTGTATATTTCAATTTGGGAATAGATAATATATATAACTAAATATTTATTAATTATACCTTAATGTAACATGTACGATGAAACACATAGATACCATATATGCAACTTATATGTTATATATATGTTATACAAAAAATTTTACCATCCCTAATATTATATACAGGTAATTGTAAAGAAAAAGTTATTGCCTTACATATTGTCTTAGATTCATTGACTAGAAAACTATGTATGACATAATTTGAATATAATCTAAATTTACAGATAATATATATGACATCATATGAATACAATCTATATTTACGGATATAACTTATAAAATGCATACCTTTTCTATTATATTCCGCATAACTGGGCACTGTGCAAAGACAAATTAACAGAAAAATTATCTCACGTCTAATTTCCATTTTGAAAACGTTGTATTCACAGCTTGAAACAAACTGAGGTGTTAACCAATTCAACCTGCTTTTTATTAAACACATAAAACTAATGATGTTAATGGTCATGACTCAGTGACGTCATTGTCAATTAAGGTAATTATTGATTGACATAAATTCGATCGACTTTTAAAATCAAATTAACGCATAAATATGATACTCATGCAAAGATATTATTTTTCAACTTTGTAATCATCCAATTAATTAGTGTGAAAACTTTATGCTCTAGTAATCTAAATCGACTTTTTAGAAATGGCCATTAAATTGCTTTTCAATGGTTTAAACTTTCTTGCGAATTTATTCATTTAAAACATCGCTCGGAATGATTATATTTTGTTGGAAAAATGTTATCGGTATTTCTACTTTAAATTAAGTCTTTTAAGGATATTAAATTTAAATAATTCATGCAAAAATTTATAGCGCCCCCCAATTTGAGTCACTTGATACGTGTCTGAATATTTCACATTCAAGTAATTTTCAAATTTAGGAGGGAAATTCAAAATTAGTTAATCCAAAATCTTTGGCTTTTAAATTTTTTTTTAAAAATCTAACTAAATTTATCACTCTAGGTTTAGGGCTGTGTTGGTTTGGAAGTACCTTATAAGTACCATTTTGTTGAGTGTTATTATTCAGTCTGACCTGGTAAGTACCACAATTCCCGTTATGCACCGGGTATATTATATGTATTGTTCTTTATAAATACCATTTCATATATATATTTGTATTTGTGTTATATGTATCATGTATGAAACTAACGAAACTAATAAAATTAATAAAATTAATAAAATTAATAAAATTAATAAAATTAATAAAATTAATAAAACTAACGAAACTAACGAAACTAACGAAACTAACAAAACTAACAAAAATAACAATCATATGTCTTTACTTTTGAATGGGAATCATATCTTTACCCATTTACGAAAAATAATTATAGTACTCGATAAACAGAATGATCAAACAATAATTAAATTCATTGTATTTAAATATACTTTTAATACAGGAAGATAATAATTAATGACTATTCGTTGTATACTTTATTATTACATTGAATCATATCAAGTTAATCATAGAAAATGCGCGGAATGTTGTTTTCATTGTCAATTATAATATTTACTTTTCATTACTCCAAAAATGTTTTTCATTTACTTTTTTTTATTACTTTCATTATATGCCTACAATTTGTCAAGTTCATTTAAATAATAAAGATGAATTTATTCCTTTACCATTCAGAATTGGCTACTTCTTTTTAATTTTAACAAAACATAAATAATTTTATTTTTATTTTTATATTATATTATATTATTCTTTTTGCGTTTATGAGGATAAGATTTACATTAAGGTATTATAGTAAGCGCGAAGGTTCCAGATGTCAATTTGAATATTTGAATAAAAATATTATCTTTTATTTGAAAAAATGAATTGCATTATAAAAGTTACGTGTACTAGATCCATGAAAAGCAGAATTGTCGAAATAGTGTTTTGGAGTAACGACCTTGCTGTCGTCTACGGTGCCCACTTATATGGAATGCCATTATCTAAAAAAAAGACAAAATGCACATAAAGAAAATTGTAGCCCAAGGCGAGAAAATTTTAATTTTCAATGTCTTATAAATATTTTCAATTAATAATTACTTCAATTCTGACATAAATACTTATATTTTCAACAGTTTCGTTCTCCAATATATTTTCAAAAGTTATTTACTCCAATAGTATATAATATTTATATATGTTATCAATATTTTTGTTTAAAAAATAAAAATATTTTCTAAATATTCAATTGTCCGCACGATTATATTTTTGTAATATCTTATTTTTTTTATTTGTTATATATATCTATCTACAATAAATAAATTGTATAAATATTTTGCAATATTTTACATAATATAGTGCAATATTATATAAATATTTTTGAAATATAAATGGAACATAACATAAATATCATACGGGAGACACTTTAATAATTATAAAACATTTTCTATAAATATTTGTTACTATTAGGGTAATTTTTATCATTTTTATTTTGTTTACATAATCATTGTTTATCTATTATCTCATTATTTATTGCATTTAACTTTGTCTTGTATACATGCCAATATTTAGCTAAATATTATTGTTTATAAAAGCAAAGACAAAGGTTTTCTAAAATGTTCCTACACTTAAAGCAGAAATTTTCCATTTTAATAAAACGGTAATTCTTATTGAAAATCTAATAAATAACTGGCACAAAAATACTTTGTATTTTCCCTTTTTTTATTTGTATTAAATTCGTTTTATTATAAGTGGTAATATAATACGAATGATGTAATTCAAATATAATTTAAGAAAAATAATTTAATCACCAAAGAAATTGAATACTTCCGTAGAAAAAAAAAAAAAAAGAATAGTAGCTAATTTAATTAATATCTAAATTTAATTCAAAATCTATTAAATGAAAACAATGTTAATTAAATATCCATGTTTTATTTCATCATTACTTCAGTGGAAAATTTCTTTGATAATTACTTCTGATATTTTCCAACTATTTCTGATTATTTATGATTAATCCTATCAATTGTTTATTTTGTCGCAAATGTTTGTTTATATAACTTCTAACAATTTCCCCCGAAACTTAGTATTAACCATTAAATAATAATAAAACAGTAAAAATTATTGGAAAACATTTAATCGAAACGAAAATTCGTTTATTTTATCAACAACGTAAAAAGTACGCAAAAACAATAGAAAAACAAACCTTGTTCATAACCTGCGTATCAAAAATATTTCATTTTTCAGTCGCCACAATTTTCGTCATAAAAAAAAACACGTCCCATACCACATTCCATCCCGATATCGCGCCGCGCATCGGTAATATTTATAAAATACCGCGCGAAACGCGCAACCTCCGGTAAAATAACGATCAGATATCATTCGCGCGCTAAAAAAAGGACGCAAAAAAAAGGAAAAGAAAGAGGATAGAAAAGGAGGAACGAAGTTGAAACGAAAGTAATCCGTCTCTGCCGATAGAAAAGCGCCGGCTCGATTAATAAGATGACCGCGGGAGCGGAGAGATTGTTGTCAGTCCGCGGCTCAAGGTCGCGGGCCCCCAAGGACGCGCGCGTTTTCCCGCACGCGATACCCACGGCGGTTTGCGGAACACAAAGAGAGGCCGTTGAACGGAACCGATCGCTTTTTCGCCCGTGATCCTTGGTTCGCGAAAAAGCGACGTTGATCGATCGATTCGATCGGTCGATTCGATCGGTCGACGTAAGGCGTTGCAAAACTCGGACGAATTCGTCCGCGACGATCCTCGCGATTGTCCGTTAATGGTGCGCGCGCACCCCCTTTCCCCCTCCCTACCCCCTTGACCACCCACCCGACGGGAGGAAAAAGCGTTCCGTTTCCGAAATTGGCGTCGGCGACGGGAACGCGAACGAGCCCAGAAAACGTTCGAGTTTCACTTTTTTTCTTTTTTTTTCCCCCCCGCGGTATTAGGAGGGCGCTGGCGAAATTCGTTCCTTACGTAATTCGCCGTTGTTCACGGCCAAAGAGAGGCGAACGACGGTCGGATGAGGTTAACGTAACACCGAAACGCAACGATCGATCGGAACAATCGCGTTATGAAATTGTTTAATTGAATTTACACGCAATCGCGGTGACGTTAGATAAATCGTTATTTTATCATTCAAATGATGTGCGACGGGATACGAAATGCATCGTGGCGTTGCGTCGACATCGTTGGGCAATCTTTCGTCAATCGCGTTTTCTCACTGTTGAGCATTGCTCGTAACCGCCCTTTTGGTTTTCAAAACGCAAAATATCCCTAACACATAATATTTATATAATAGTTTATCAATATTTTCTTCAATAAATAAAGATATTTGTTGGTGGACATTATAATATTTATAAATATTTGTTGTTATTAGGGATTAAACGAACATTGTTGTTGTTTTTATTTTTATTCCCACGTTTACAGACAATTTTTATTTACATTTCGCGAAAAATATATTATTCTTCGATCCTGTTTACTATTCTTTACCGAATAAATGTTTTATTTAATATAATATTTAATAATATAAGTTTTTCTAACTAATCTTAAAGTTATGTAAATATTTGAATATAAATGCGAACACTTTGAAGGAAGCAATTCGCGAAGGTCAACGATACAGATACATAAATTAATTTTTTAGACGAGTCATTAATATTTCGTTTTTTTTTTGCCATTCTGTAGAATGTATCGTGCGTAACCCACGATGACAGAATCCACTTTTTTTTTCTCCTCCGTCTTTGCCGAAACGAGACGTTTTGTAAACAGTTGTGAGATTACTTTCCTTTGTAGGTCAATTAACGTAGGAATATTTTTCAACAAAGTCCGAGCCGTACGGAATGAAATGCTTTTCAAATTAAAAAGAAAAAAAACTCTCTTTGTGTATCGAGAAAAATCTAACAGGACTAACAGAACTGAAGAAACTATCGAGTGTTGGCAAAATTTTGTCGCCTTCGTAACAGTTTATGGCCATAACATGGCACGGACAAATGCTGAATAATATTCCAATTTAAATATTTATATAAATAATTTAACATTTTCAAGAATCATGAACAATTTCGTAATATTTTTGGTCTTATCCCTAGTAAAAGTGAAACATATATGGTCCATATATGTTTCATTTTAATTAGGGATATTTCTACCAGATTTAGTAATTTGTTCGAAGTCGCATAAATAAGGGAAAGGTTAAAATAACAAAAACATAAACAATAACAATGGTTATTTATATTTAAAACAAAACACATTTGTAAATAAAAAAGAAAATAAACAGCAAAAAAATGAAAGATTGTTTACTTTCTCCCATTTCAAAAACATTTCATTCCTCGCCGAGGCGATACTTTTATTGTCCTTTTGTACCACTTGCGAGACGACTCGCGCGTCCGACTGAAAACGCCTATACCTCTCGCGGGCGCGTAAAATTCCCATAAATATATTTAATACTTCCATTAAACAATCCTCTAATCTTATTCATTTTATTCCCCGTGATAAATTACCCCCCCGATAACTTGACCGGCGGGATCAACGATGACGCGTAAATTACACGTCGCGCGAGCCTACCTGTGACGTATTTATTAGTGACAAATTATTCGCACATTGTTTCGAGATTTATAAATAGATCTTACAAAAGTGGCCCCCGGGTGCAATAAAATTGCGAGAAACTAATAGCATCCCGGCAAGCGAATAATATTATTTAATATTAGGGGTGATATTCAAGGTCTGCTGTCACGGAGTTAGTGTCTTTTGAAAAACTGCCGGAAAGTCCCGAGGGATTACGGTAAAAACAACCGATTGGACTCTCTCCATACGAATCTAACGAACTATCATAAATTATATGCAGCAGCAAACACAATTGAGGTTATGGCCGCATGCAAATGCAAAACAAAAGACGCGCGGAACGGTCGTGGAATGTGAACAACAGTTGTAAAAACTAAAATTCTCTAGAATTCATAATTTATCTATTGATACCTATAACTCTAGTTACATTAACGCAATTCCTAGTTATTAAAACCGCTGAAACTATGATCCTAGCAGGTTATGTCTAGTAGCAATAACTATGGACGTTTTCTCTCAGTGTTCGCGCCTCGAATTCTAAAAGCAAAATTTAAACCGACGTAAATTAATGCCCCTCGCGGATACTTACGTAATAATTCGCAGAAACGTCCGAGCGAGTTCGCCAACATCGGACCGTAAACGCCGTAATGTATCGTGGGAGGGTGGAATGTGTCGGTGCATTTTCGAATGATTCAGCGGCAAGGACTTTACGATTGAATATGAGAAAAATTCGCAAGATGTATTGCGTATAATGCCGTCTCGAATATTCCGCGCGAAATAAAGGGAATTCCATTTGAAGCCGGACGCGTCTATATTTAGATTGTTGGAGAGGTCGCGGTGTACGGGCGGAGGCAACAACATTTTCGGCCGCGGGGAACGGGGCCGTAATTAGACGCGCAATTGAGGAATCGTCGATGCGAACTAATTTTTTATTCAACGGATGTCCATCGCAATCGTGTGCCTTCGCGTGCCAACAAATCGAATTTGAATCCCTCGAATGGAATGGACTAACGATCCTGATTTACAGATCCAGGCGGAGACGCGATATTTCAACGTCCGCGTTGCGCGTAGTCGGCAATTTTTTGTAGCTTAATACCGCGCCGACGTGATCGTGGGGTGGAATTGAAAAGTAACAGCAGGGGAAAAAAGTAATTGAAAATGTAAAAGAGGAATTAGGAACTGAAATGGAAGATTTGAAACTGTTGGAAGTTGAGGATGTAAAAAAAAGGTGTTTGCAAATTTGTTTGTTTACAGACCCTAATAGCAAAGAATACCTATGGTACTTTCTGGAAATATTCTGAATATACTAAGGAATTATCCCTATAAGCGA
This sequence comes from Leptoteleia sp. ZL-2020, assembly GCA_022817305.1. Lineage (NCBI taxonomy): Eukaryota > Metazoa > Arthropoda > Insecta > Hymenoptera > Scelionidae > Leptoteleia > Leptoteleia sp. ZL-2020. Next base: position 3,676 of record JABFPN010002540.1, on the reverse strand, counting down.
ATAGTATTATTTAACACTAGAACGACCAAAGCAGTCATTTTGACTGCTGACCTCTCCTTCTAACGCATAGTACTGTAATTCGGATTGTCCTTGTTTAGAAATTGTCTGGTCGTTCTAGTGTTAATATTAAATAATATCCCAAAAACATTTCTAGAATATCAAATTAATATCCCAGGAATGTGATATGAATGTGATATGTCCGCTTCGAATAATATCAAGTTAATTTAACCTTTTTTCATAAGTCGTTCATCGCTCCATAAGTTATTTAGTTAATTAGTTAGCTAGTTCTCTCATATTCTATTATAAATATCTTCATATTTAAATTAACTTACCAGTTTGGCGTAGATTACTTTCACATTTACAATCATCACGATCACCAGGCCTAGTTACATTTACTAAGTTTTTCACTCAGTCCACCCTTCCGGAATCTGAAACAAAAAACATTTTAAAAAGAAGAAGAGAAAAAAAAGGGGAAAAAACGGATAATTTTTATTGGGCGGTTAGACATTTCCTGGTATCAGTTTATACTTGTGGGAAAAAAGTTGTTAAGGCCGAAGGGTCTCGTTAGCCCCTTTAACGTCGGTCTCAAGAGTGAAGGCGGCGTGCCTGACCTCGACACTCGGCTCTCGAGTAACGAGAGTAGGCGACGAGCATTGTCAGCCCGGTGGAAGCTGATCGTTGACCGCGCGCCGGTCAGGTGCATGATTGTCAATGCAATGCCAATGTCAGCGCGTACTTTAGGTACATGTGGAGCAGTTACTCTTCAGGGTGATGACTCCCCCACCACGGGGCCGTAGGGCTCCCTACCTCGCGGTTGCGCGCACATACAAAAGAAAACATATATATAAAGGGGGTTATGCTTCGAGTTGTTAAGTCATTACGGTTCCGCACCTTTAAGCGAGTACTGGAAAACCAGCAGCGCCAAAACCATGCAGAGCATCGTGAGTAAAAAATGGAAACGTTGAACGTTTACGGGTAGTGGATGTGTTCTAATACTCGTGTGATTTATTAATAATAAAAAAAGAATTTAATATTTTGTCTACTTTCAAACAATATTGTTGATAAAGTAATACGTTCCTTTGACTTAAAATTGTAGCTAAGTTTGTCTGAGTCGTCAAATGTGAAAAACGGACCAATCAATCGTTGTTTTAGAACACATGATTCTGGAACCATGTGTTCTGAAACTTATGTAATTTATTAGTAATGAACAAAGATTTTATTTTATTAATATTTTGTCTACTTTTAAACAATATTGTTGATAAAGTAAAACGTTCTTTTCACTTAAAATTTTGGTCAAGATTTTCTGGATTACCAATAGTGAAAAAACAAATCAATCAAACGTTGTTTTAGAACACATGACTTCGGAATAGATTCCAATTTTAACCCAAGTTTCCTCTTCGATTTTATTGATTTATTATTATATTTTGTAGCGGTTCGGTTACGATTCACGTGTGATTAATATCTTTTTGGTCCAATGCAAATGTTGTGCAAACATTGGGCAAACATTGTGGAATTTCGGAACTGTTTTCAATAAACGTTTAGAAAGTTAATTTAACTAATATCTTGCACAATGTTTCAACGATTTTCACAGCCGCCTCGTACACACGAAAATTCTTTTTACGTTTTTACTTTTACTTTGATTAATTTACTTTTTTCTTCCTTTTGTTAATGTGAAACAGTGTTGTGAAAAGGAAATCATTAAGAAGGTTCACTTGTGCAGGTTATTATGTTTGAAGTTTCAAATCATAGATGCAATTAATATTAGAAAAAGGTGTTACAATTATTATTTATTAATTAATAATTAAATTTAGATGGAGCAATGTTTTTATTGTATACATCGCAAGAATTAGTTATATTTTCATACGATGATAACATATTTTATCGTTCATTAATGTCATATAATAATATAATTATTTACTAATTAAACATTATAAAATCAATACAATCATTTTGCAAAGTAGATTTTTATTAATTAATGATGCTTTTTTTAATTTAGAAAAACTTATTTAAGTAAATTCTTGGACTGTATGTAGCCAGTGTTATAAAATTTGATTATTATTTATTTAATATAATATTATAAATTATATAGAAATATATATAATGTATAAAAATATAATATTATAATATATTTATTGCAATACCTTATTATACAACATTGCAAAAAGTTTTGTAAAAATATTATAATTAATTGTTTTATAATTTATTACAATTGAATATATTAAATAATACCTGTTAATATAGAAAAGTTGGATACAAGTGAATTTCTTAATAACATAACAGATGTTTTCAATCCCAAATGTGAACAATTTGATTATTAAACTGAGAGAAAGAACTGATTCCGCAAAAAAGGAAGCGAAAATCAATTACCCCCTTCGATTTACCAAATTAAATTGTCCCATAAATTTCGCGCCTTCCGTTCGTCAATTGGGCACTAAATCTTCTTCTATATCCGTCGCGGTCAATATCTCCCGGCATTAAAAATTTTACAGTTTTGTAATTGGCTTCCAACTTTTCACCGGAAACTTTCTAAGGTGCGCATCGTTTGGCACTATTTTCCGTTGGGTTTCCATAATAGCAAGAAATATTCCAGAATGTTCCAAAAATATTTGTCAAAAATATTCCTATGTCCAACTCTAGAAATATTTATGGCATATTACTAGAATATTAAAAAAAAACATGAACCACCCAAGAATATACTAGAATATTCCTTTGGAATATTCTCAGAATGTACCAAAAATATTCTTTGCTATTAGGGTCCATAAGCGTCGCGCAAAAATGATAAAAAGAAAAAGAGAAAAATGAAGAAGAAAAACCGGACCCAATTGGCGTAACGATTGCCGCGCCCTCTATTACGAATCATAATCGTTTGCGTGGTTGATTGTTGATTAGGTATTTTTCATTGCCACTTTGGCCGTCGCCTCGGCTGCGCCCGGGATCCTGGCCACTTACGGATTGGGAGCGCCCATTGGTCCCGACGGACGGGTGCTCGACACGCCGGAAGTAGCCCGCGCCAAGGCCGCGCACTTTGCGCAACACGCTTACGAAAGCGTGCGAAATAATCTCGGCTACGCTTACGGCGCGGCTTACGCTCCGCTCAATTATTTCCACGTTATCCCGTACGGTGGCGCCCCAATTGGCGCTGACGGTCGCGTAGTCGACACACCGGAAGTTGCCTTCGCTAAGGCCGCACACTTTGCCGCCCATGCACAGGTAATGTTTCTCTATCATATTGTCATTATTTAGTCATATTTATGAAGGTTCGGGTGACCTACTGTGGTCAAAGTCAACAGCAGATGACTGCGCCACCCAACAATGGCGAAGAGAACACTTAGGATCAGTGAACATTGGTTTTAGATAATTACCCAACTTACGCAACATTCATAGAAGGTCAAAATTATGCAAAAGTAACTTAGTTGAACATCCACTGAACATAACAAAAATATGTAAATGGAAGGTATGCGCTGAAGATTGAGGGAAGATAGAATGAAGCTTTATTAACCCTAGTAGGAAGAGATATCGTACGATATCCCACAAATATTTTCAAATAATATCTTTATGCCCAGTCCCAAAAATATTCTTAGTATATTATTGGGAGATTAAATGTCCTAGGTATATACCACAGATATTTCTGGGATTGGACATAAAGATATTATTTGAAAATATTTGTGGGATATCG